>QRFJ01006302.1:0-64648 GCA_006176705.1 Cocos nucifera | reverse complement strand
CTCGTTCAATCAGACTAATCTAATTGGTGGGATGAGAGACCCATGGATTCATCCTAAGGTGGCACCTAAGATTGGTCAAAGTCTATAGGTGAGGGTCACCGAGTTTGAATACAACAAGCAACCTAGAGTCCCATCTGTATGGGACTCCAACATTCCTATCCATGGGTGCACGCCATCCTAGGCATGTGCCCCCTTCTTTCTAATTTTTAGAGAAGGGACAAGCCCCTATCTGCTCTCCAATAAGTGCATGACACATGGGCAGATGTCCAAGGGTCAAAAGTCAACGTTTGACCAAGTCAAAGTACAAGAATTAGCAGATGACAAAAAATGGTAGGTGTTGTCTCAAATTTATCTCATAAATTAAAATAATCCTTTACTAACTTGGACAAGCTCCAGTCAGATCAGGTAAAGGTATCTGAGTGAGCACAAACTCATTGGGCTCAGTCGAGATAACTTTTAAGATAGAAAAAGAAGAATGTTAGGCTCAATCGTGTGCTAGCACGATTTCCTTGAACCTAATTGAATCTTATTCAAATCAATTGAACTGGGTTAGTCCAATTGATGATATCTAGATCCAAACCCTTATTTATGTGATTCAGTTAGATTCAGTTCTGTATAATAATGGGATATGTCATGATCTCCATCATCGAAACTCCTTTCGATGGATCAGAACTTTTCTGATTCAGACAACTTAGAATGATCGATCATCTAAATCATTCTAATTGCTCCCAAAATCCACCAATGACACCTAGTAGCATATGGTGGCAATCCATCAAAACTAAAAATGAACCTCTCGGTGTAGCTACTTGTGTGATTAAGTTCTTCTATCCTAAGCCCCGATCAGATTAGGGTTAAGGTGAACTCGTCAAACCCTAATTTCTATCATATGATTTAATCATTCGACTCAAGTCCGATGTGAAAACATTAATAAAAACTCTTTCTATTATTTCACTCTCTGCCATGGCCATGGGCTTATGGACTTGATTCTCATGATCATCATAGAGCTGCTCCCCATCCATCGAGGTAGATAGATTCCATCTTGGTGCAATCCAATTCCTATAATTAACATGCTATAGCCAACATACACCTCAGGATTCCGAATGGCTAGGAGATTGAGTCATGGTGTAGTCAAACTATAACACCCTCAAGGTGAATTACCGATGCACCTTAGGTTAAAGAACTGACATACCACTACAGCATCGAGTCAGTCATCGACAAGAAGTTAGACTTCCTTATGACTACTCGAGGTGGTCATGCTCAGTGCCCTCGTTCTCTAACAAGTATCTATACTCTCGCTTCGATGTCTCCACACCATAGACTCAAGACTCATCTACTATAAAGAAGCAATTGTATACTAACCTTCTGGATCAATCACCATCCTCATGATGATCCTACGGTCAGGAGCATTTTATGAGTTAATAAATGAAAATTCATGTCTTAAATTTTCAACTCTTGAAAATATGAATTATCATTACCACTAACTCAAGGGATGTATCACAGACACTAAATACACTTATGTGATAGAAAATAATCCACTTTATTATTTATAGTCAAAATTATAATTTTGTTCTTAGAAGTGTATTACAAGTGACAACCAATTCTGGCTTCTAGGGCACTCATATCTAACATGGGCATCCCCTCCTTTTTTTTTTGTAGCCTCTAACGAATATGTACAAATAAGTCTTCTATTTCTCATGAAAAAATTAGAGAGAAATCAGGTGATTTGATACCTTAAAGAAATATGAAAAGATGATATGTCAAACTCTATCTAATAGAGACCTAGGTCAAAACAACTTGTTTGTTCTATTCCACAACTAATTTCCATCTAAAATTATGGAAGACATAAAATGGGCATGGAACTCTCTAGAAATTATATTTTCTAGGAAAATTCCAATGGAATTGGTGTAGGAGGGCATGGAAAGGAAGGTGGTGCAAGAAGGAGAAATCCTAGTCACACTAGGACTTCTAGTTTTGACTTGGTCCAACTTATTATTTGAACTCAATTAGATCAAAACTAATGCAACCCAATTAGAGATGATCTTAGTCTAACTAAGAATCTAATTAAATTAGATTAAATTTAATTTAATTTCTAATCAAAATAGAAATTAGGTGCATATAAGTCCTAATGAATAGGAACTTGTTCTCTGTTGCAATTGACTCATCCAATAAACTAATTGGACTTGATCCAATCAAGCCCAAACTAAATTTAATAAAGTCATATTTAATTAGACTTAACCTCAGCCCTTTGACTTAATCAAATTAAGTTAATTAGCAATCTAATTGCTAATCGATCCTCCTACAATACTTGCACTAGGTCAAACATCAATTGTATTGAATGTTTAACCCTAGAATGATTCTTAATTATCGATCAACCATCCGATCAGATCGAAACCTCTTATGTGTGTGACCCCATAGGTTCGAGCCTAAATCGATAGTACAGAAATAATTTTTTATACTAATCAAAGTGACCATCAAGCAATAATATCCGATGATCGAATAGGTCGAATGTATAAAGCAATACTCTTAGAACCCATGTGGATATGGTTTCCATATAATTCATCTTCTTGACAAAAATACTCATAGGATAACTCAATGTTTAACTGTCAAACCTAATTAGGTCATCCATATTATATTTTAAAATATTAAATTCATCTCATGGATTATCCTGTCCAAGATTTTGCTAACTTGAAATACAACGATGCATTTTCTCTAAACTCATGGAGTGGTCAATCCCATCTTGATCACTCATGACTTCACAAATACTTGATTATGTCCAAAAATCTTTCTTAACTAAATTAGAAATTCAGATACTCTGGTACCAAAGAAAAGTATGACTACTTCACTCCGCTACAATAATATAATTCTTGGCCACACTCTCTAATAATGGTTAGGTTGCAACTTAGTTGGCTAATCTTCTTGTTAGATGACCAAATCTGTTAATGTTGACTAAAGGACTTCATGAGTCCCTAGCAGTACTAAAAGTGCCTTAGAAAAATTAATGACTAAAATTATTAGAAAATATTTATAACCTACCCCTTATGTATTGGTTTGACCCGATTAGTGTTATGTATGTCTATGTGGATTCTAACCACCTATAGTATGAAATTTTGAATTATTTAGAGGTTCCTAATTATAAATATGAGAACCTTTTGATTAAAGTTCAAGCTTAAGTAAGAATTATAATTAGGTTTTTGGTTCCTCTTTTTATAACTCCAAAACCATGTTGCTTCAATACTTGAGTGTGATAACTTATGGATCAAATTCAATAAAAGTATTGAATTGAATGTGTACGGGAATGAAGTGTTTATGCTAATTTATGAAGTTTAAACACCCCAAAAGTCAAAGATAATACTAAAAGGTAGTGCTTTAATATAGAGCAAGGCATTGGAAGAGAACTTTACTTGTATTCTTGCTTCACCATAAACAAATGTGATAAGAAAAAAGACCCAGGGTTGGTAAAGGATTTTATATAGACCTTATATTTTTATATTTGGTGTAATGAAAAATGGATATTGGTAACTAGAAGTCCAAGTACCTTATTGACTATGTTGAAGGAATTAATTAGTTGAAATTAAAAATAATGACCCGATTCACTGAATGTGGAGATGAATTTTATTCATAGTATGAGAAAGTTTATATTTCAATACCTAATTTTATTTTTTTAGATTATTATTGTATTCATTTCGGATAATATAATCTCTATTGGCTTTTGGATAAGATGTTATATTGTAAAGAAGATTAATTATAGAATATGAATGAGTTAGTAATAAGGAAAAAAAAGATGTATTAAATTTTATAAAACATGTGGGTATAGTACATTTATAAAAAACTTAGATATATATTATGTATTAATATTGAATATATAGTATACATTTAATAGAATAGATAAATAGGTTTAATCAAGAGAAAAGGGTTAATGAGTTGTATAAACTTCAAAAAGTGGATTGGTGTGTGGAAAAGATTATTAAATAACGGAAAGAAAGAGCGGTGATGTAGGAAATTAGAGTACGAGGAGAGAAATTAGTAGTCGAGGTAGAAGATGAGAAGAAGGAAAGAAGGGAGAAGTGTGAAGAGATTGAGTGGAGGTAGGGAGGGGTGGGGGGGGGAGATGAGTCGTCGGGGGGGGGAAACATAAGTAAGTGGGTCATCTGTCGTGCATCACCATGGCTAGTGCTGCAGATGTGGCTACAAGAGTGAAGGAGGTATGAATTGATGACCCATTAGTACACACTATCAGTGATAATTTCTCAGATGGCAAATGACTCTAGAGTTGATCAAGTTTGCAAAGGGTGGTTTATGTAGATGCCGTTGGGTAAGTTGTGTGTCTACCTGTAATGCGGTTTAAATATATATAGGAGTGTTGGTGCTCTAGTGTAGTACATCGTGTTTAAATAGATAACCTAAGCTAGATATTATTCAAGTTATGATGAATATTGGGTGTATTTAGAATTTTATATATCATTCCCTATAAATGCAACCTAGAGTACTATTTTTAAAAAATTTAGAAAAATAAGTGTGAGTGATACAGTTTAGGTAATTCTATTTTGTACGACAAGACTTTTCTTGTAACAAAATTATATTACTCCTATAAGGTTTTAATATAAGAAGTTATTTATAGCAAAAATACAAATAGAACTATATTAAAAAAGAAAAAATTTTTTGAGATAATTTAGATCTAATACTAACACACAATAAGATATCTTAGAGTAACGATTTAGCACCAATAGTATCTATGTATTCTAGTAGGAATTGTGTTACCTTATGAATATGTATGGAAAATGATTGAGAAGTATCAAATAAGTATAGAATGCAATACAAAATTTGGTCCAAAGTGTAAGTGTTCTTAAACGAAGTATAAGTGATAGATTAATGAGAGTGTCTAAATTGAAGTGTACTATACCTTTGTGAGTAGTTATATGAACTGCCTAGATGAGTAAGAGGTTTCAATAATCATTTGATGCAAAGATTGGTGTGATCAAAAAGTGAGTTATAGAGGGAGAACTGATGATGAAATAGATTGCAGATATTAAATATTTAAAGACTCTATTTAGAGGATGTACTTTCTTTTGTCATCAATTGTTATTAGATTTCAGTCTTATGATAGAGGGATCTTGATCTTCTTGAGTCGGATATTGATGATGATACATTAGATCTACATATTCTTGGTATAGTTTTAAAATGCATGTTGTAAGAAAAATGAGTCTCCGGCCTAAGTGGTCGTAATGTGAGGAGAAACGGTCTATGGAAGGACAAGCCGAGAAGTTATGGGAAGGAGTGATATTGTAGAAGAACTCAGATTTAAAGGAAGAAAGTTTTCAGAAGGCACACTTGAAGGGCGGGTGAGCGGAGTCTCGGGTAGATGCAATGGGAAAGTGGATACGTCTGTCTAAAATCAGATCGATCTCGACGTCGATACTAGCCAGTAGTATGTCTGTGGACTTCTTGAGAAAGTTGTAGAATCTGAAAATATATGATGCCGAGTTTGAAGATGCTGCAACCGAGTGTGCACGCGTTTATCAATTGGTGGAAGATTTAGAGACGGGTATGTAACGTCATTTAGCTCGAAGCTCACATCTTTATAGTGCTAATGTGTGTCTTAGTCGCATAGAAGGCACGAAGTCGGAGGAGGAGATGGAGAGTGAAAGAGGGGAGGAGCTGAGGGGTTGGTAGGTATGGAGGCGATAGGTTAGTCGATGTTAGTAATATGTGTAAGGGAAGAAAAGCTGATGTGGGATCGCGCGATGGGGTCAAGGAATGGGGAATCTCATGACCGTCGGGTGTGTGTCAGAGGAGTCAGTCTCTATATGATCATGAGAATGTCAAAGTCCAGAAGGTCCGAGTATGGCCATCTGGAAGGCGTAGACGTTGAAGATGAATAGAAAGAGTTTCGTAATTTAAGTGTTGTTCACATCTGAATCTTGAATCAGAGAGATAATACATCATATGACAGAGACTATGATTTGACGACGTTCACCATAATTCTAATCTGATCGTGAGCTCAAGATACAAGTAGCATACTGTGGTAGACAAACCTAATTCATGTCATGTGAGTGTAGGCTGGACGAAGTAGGTTTGCATAGTCTGCCTCTCAATAGCATTGTTGTGCCACTCTCAAAATGTACTAGCCTAGTTGGGCTAGTGTGAATATGATATGGATTTATACTCTAGATATTGATTAGGGATTAACGAGTCATCTCCTACCTTCTATGATTGGTATCGATCCAATCACTGCTAGTTCTGACTCATGTCGAACAGAGAGTTCTGTATGTATGTCGATGATAGGTGAGCTCATGACCAGCCAATATCCCTGATAACGCATACACAAATAACTCAACACTAACTAGGATGTCGCGACAAAATAAGGATATGAATGCTACGAGTGAACTTCGATCAAATGTAACGCACCTGATCCAGTGTTCAACTTAGATCTGTAACTGAAGATTCGAGATATATTGAGTGCTCGAATACAGGAAATCTGCTGTAGACACTCACGATTGAACCTACACGTTCTTACTGTTATAGACTCTCGAGAATATGTCATATAGCCCAAAGAAAGCCTGTAGCCTTCGATCAAGGCTTCATCTTTATATGAGACTTGGAGCTTCTCCAAGCGTCGAAGATAAGTAAAGGTAAGTTATTCTCGATGATTACGTGCCAACTTATGGTCTACACCTACCATATTGTGCATCGTTATGGAACTTTTTGAGTCAAGACAGTTAGCTTTAACTGGTCAAACGTTGACCATTGATACTTTACTTTTGTGCTCCACGTGTCGGCAGTGAACTTTATTATAGCATGGGGAATAGGAGCGCGTGTCCCACAAAGCCTAGTATCTACTGCAAGTGTAAGGGGAGTGCGCACCACAGCCACCAATCTATGGAACGCTGTGCCAAGATTTGAAAGGTCGTCCTGGCATGACGTAGTCACCTATGGATAAGGACTCCATCTCTTTTTGATTTCACGATTAACTCTCCAATAACCAACTTTGACTGGTCTTTAGACACCCTCTAAGGAGGATCCAGGGATTCTATTCCCACAATCAAATTTAAATCTGATTTCATATAAAGTAAGATATGTGATTGTTGGGATAGAATAAGAAGGATGTTGGGATTCAACAGATAAAGTGTCTGTATAATATTAGACCCCGTCTGTGTCCTCTAACTCATACTAATTGAAAATGCGTCAAGGTAATGACTTCAATTACTCGATTGACCTTCCCAAGGGTTGTCCTTTTACTCGTATTGAAGTTCTCCTCAATCAACCTATACTCCCTCATCGTCTTCCTCTGTCCAAGTGGATGATAGTTAGTATCTATCAGTTATGTGAGCCTTTGCAAATCAAGAAAGAGCAATGATGCATGGAACGTTATAAATGCTAGAAAGGCTGTGCTGCCTGCAAAGGACAATGTGCTAGTATATACTTCTGAAATTAGGAGAGATTGATTGAAACATACTTCTATAACTGTGAGAGTATTATAATGCTAATTTCATTAAAATTGTTTAGAGAGAAGTGATAGAAGAAGTATATCTCCCCTCATGATTGCCTATACCTGGAAGTGTCATAGTGCTCAGGACACTTTTCATAGTGGACTAAGATTATATATCGCTTCTGCTCCATGATCTAAAGATAATAATCATATCTACAGATAATAAAATTTTATTCTCATCTTTGTTCACACAGTATCAAATCTAGATAGATGTTAATATCTAGATTGTAAATCTTATATTTATAATTATTATTAATTATAGTGAGAATAATAATAATTTAGAGATCTGAAAATTATCATATATATTAATTCTGATATGAATCAAATAGAAAATATTTATAAATATCATCATTCTTATCATCTGATCAGACTAGTGCTGGATACATAACCTTGCGTGTTTGGAAAACCTTGCGAGTATGTCATCTATCACGCGTTATGCAGCTGATAGTCTGAAGTATAAGTACGTCGCACGCAAGTTCCTAGCACTTATACCAGATCTATTGTGTTAATACACTTCTTATTAGTCTATACATGTAAGAAATAGTGATTGTCTTCATCTTCTATCACATCTCAAAATTAGATCTGGATCTGGTCTGGGGATCTTCAAAACTCCTTTTTGAAGATCATGTCACATAGATGTGATCAGATGCAAGTATATCTTACATAATAAAATGCACCAATAAATGACGTAATCTAGGACTAGAGACGACACAATTAAGTGCCCATGCACTAGTTCTAGAAAAATAGGAATAGTTCTATAGCTTAACATGTCTTGTATATTTGTCTAATGTAATTCGACTTTCAAAACTCTTACTATTACGTAGCTGCTATTTATTTTACTATTTTGTTTACCATATCCATATAGCGATCGCCATAATATAACATCCTAAAAATAAGTCAAAATAATGAAAATTATTTTAATGTAAACAATCAATGAGATATGATTGCTGTGCATGATCTTATGACTAGTAGTGAATAGGAGAGGTGTTCTTACAGTAATTATCTAATTTAGAATTTATTTTGATTAGATCAATTTAAATGTCTATGGTTTTTTAGATTAGTGTCATGAAGAAGATGAGAATGAGTAGTAGATCTGTAAAATAGATGCAGTGAGTTCCTGGATTACGATGAGATTGTATTCGCTCTCATGTCATATCCTTTTTACGAAAACTCTAAATCTTATGTAATTTGAGTATGTGATATGATGATAGTCACATGCTAGCCACGACTCTATTTTTAGATATTGCTGTTGTTCCCTAATTAAGGCGCTTCTGTTGCTCAGTCCGTCTACGAATCGATAGTTCTTCCAGCAACCGTTTTACAAGGTCCACATACTCTCTCCTCTGAATGGGCAATTCTCTATGAGGATAAGGGATGCTGCTGCTTGTATACGTCCTATTCAATAATAGCCCAACCTTACTTTCGTGCAAAACCCTAGATCGCTGAAGCGCTAGAATGATTTATTGTGCCATAGTTAATTTTCTTTATCGATAGGGCCTACTGTAATGAAATTAACTATAACATTTAGATTATGGCATATTTAAGTTACGTTCTAACAAATGTAATTGCTCTAGATACGTAATACGAGCATTCTAATCTGAAAATGTCTGTGGCGTTGGCGGTGAGATGCGAGTATGTAAGTCACTCAATCCTGGAGATGTCAGAAATACTATACTCCCTCCTCTAGATGGGAATAACAATCATGCTATAAATTGAAGACCTAATGAGATTAAGTCTGGTGTGGCAGGAGATCGAGTTCGACGATCAAGCAAGACCTAATTAGGCTCAGAGGTTTAGAGATCTGGATTGTAGGCTACCAATAGTTCTGACTCAACATTTGGGTCTTTAGATAAAGCTTTGGCCACATACGACCGACTGTTTTATAATTCGGAATGACTACACAATCTTGCTGCAGTTCTTGATATAGAGTCTAGATACTGGCCAGATCTTGCCTTTCATCGACTCCATCCACATACCTAGCCACTATCTTGGTTTGACAACGAACGTTCCCTGAGTCGGGGAGGTGCGTGAGTCAATACTCTCAGCTAACTCCATTGCCCTCTAGCTGATGCCAGTTCTATATTGTTAAATGAGGCTGGATGGATACAGTCTAGGTTACTCCTCCACTCTCCTCCCTACACGAAGCATCAAGTCCTGATCGGCTCCTTCACCAATTATAGATGATGCGGCCCTTCCCGGGCTGTATTGTCTCTACGACTAAGAATACATAGTAGCTCAGCTAATAGCACCGTGCGGAAATGATAAGGAGTGCTCTAATGTGCAAAACAGCCCTAGTGTACTTCTAGTATCGATATAGAGGAGTGCGTCTATGGTCAGTACTTGACCAAAGTACGGATGATATGGACTCAATGATAGATTGGAATATGGTGCGATACGATTAATCACGAACACAGTCATAGAGTGCATTAAGCGGTCTGACTTAAACTAAGGAGTGATGCAAGTATATATATGCGTTACTCAATGGTGAGATTCATATGAAAGTTACAGAGACCAGGGTTTGAGTTGGCCACCCTATAGATTAGAGCAATTCTGATTTGAACGAGGATTGTTCACTCATTAGACTAGACACCTCATATCATCAAATAACTGTTAGGTGAGTGATGATGAGAATCGAGTGATGAGACCGCACACGGATCCAAACCTAGAACTCCTCTAATCATTGGAGATTTTTGCATCTTCCTAACAAAGAGTGTAAGGATCCAAGAAAATTAAGTGCAGAGAGCTATTGTATTTAAAAAATATACAATTCCTTCTCTTAAACCTTCAAGTAAGATGTTGCAAGTTCAATAATATCATTAGTAATCTAATCTTAGAATTGCTTTGTACTATCTACAGGGAATAAAATATCTGCGTTCAAACCCGAATGGAGAGCATATCCTGAGCACACATATCTAGAAGCTGAGCCTGCACCCTCACATTATAAAAAATCGGAATTGTGCTAGCTTATGAACTATTCTTTGAAAATTTATTTTTGATTTTGAGAATGTAAAAACCCATGTATTTGAACTAGAACCCCTACCCACCATTCAGCATCCACAGCTTGCGTACCAATCCTAGCGTGAGATAAAGAGATCAGTTCGAATTGCGTCTCTAAGAAAATGGATAGACTCGAACACTAGAATATATAGCGTAAGAAATCTTACATCTCTGGTTCGATGTGTTTTGTGATGAGCTTCCCAATTTTTCGAACGATGAAGATATTCGATACTGTCTCCCAGAATGATTTGCTCACTCGTGTGGAGGATGTTATGTGTGACAATGCTCTTAGCGCACCACATACTCGAATCAAGTACTATGATAGATGAATTATTTAAGAGCTAGATCCGTTATTGATGGTCAGTCATGCACGGAACCTTTGGAATTCAATCTCGATGTAGACATGCTCGAAAGTGGATCGATCATTACAATCCAATTTTGAATGTGCTCACCAAAAATCGCCAAGTGGCACATCCTAGCATATAGTGATCGGCAACCGAGATATAGACCTGTGCGAAGTGCTGGATGAAGTCCTATCGTATACTTGTGGACATAACCACCTCGTGTGATTTAGATCAATCTTCTATCTTGAGCCCCATCAGAATTAAGGTATAAGGAGTGAACTCGTAACCCTAGTCTCGTCATATGATGTAATCATTGATTCAAGTCCGATGATGAAAAAACTAAATAATAAATGTCTTCGCATCTAATTCCTATTCACGTACTACTGCACTGCAAATAGTGGGCAATGAAATCTCTATCTCATTGGAATCTACTATTCTCCAACATGATCTATTCCAATAGAAACTGTCGCTTCCTAACCAAAATCTCCCTGGTGAGGTAGATAGATTGCACTCCTATATGTGATAGCAATTGTTAATTCCTACAATGACTACTATATGCTGGCCTAAACTATTACACTCTGCAGGATGTGTGCGAGGAGTGTCGTAGTTCGGATATGAACCAGGATGCAATGTGTAGTCATCTAACTATAACCTTTCAAGATGAACTACCGATGCACTCAGTCAAAACCGACACATATGCAGCATCGGTCAGTCATTGACGAGAAGTAGACTCCCTAATGACCAGCGCAAGAGTGGGTCGGACGCTCCAGTGCACCTCGTCTCTACGAGACCTGTAATCTCGCTCTGGTGTCCCGACACCATAGCTCAGACTCTCTACTTAAAAGAACGATTTACCACGCGAAGCGCGTGCGCGGAGGTGTCGAGATCACCCTCCTCGGTTGATGATTCTATCGCGGGATATTTTTATGAGTTAATAGTGAATTATTTAGGCTTAATTTCACTTCTTTGAAAATATGATTATTCCATACCGATTAAATCATATGGATGTATACACACAAACCCATATTAATAGACAATATAACCCTTTATTGAGTTATTAATGTTACAAAATTAGTAAAACTTTTTTCCCCTAGGAGAGTGTATTACAAGTCGTTCATCCATTGGTCAGCTATAATTAAGGGGCACATATAATCGTAAACAGATCTTCTCCACTCTGTTTCCTAATAGCCGAGATGGACTTAGCAAAGTCAAAAAGGTCCCGTCTTCTCGAAGATGGAGTCTGTCTAATCGATCTTCTGCTGGGCCAACGCTCATTAAGTGGATCTGCCACATTGTCTGTGGAGTCAAATCTCTTGACCTCACGGATCCTTCTCAAGGTAAAATCGCGGATGAGTGTATCGCCGCTCAATGTGCTTGGATTTTGGTGAGAACCTCGCTCCTTAGCAAGGGCTATAGCGCCATTGTTTGTTGCCAGTACAGAGGATGACATCTGATGGCAGTTACTTCCAATTTTCTATAGCAATTCTTGTATATGCTTTACTTCGTAAGCCGTCTGATATAGTATTATTCAGGCTTCCTGGTGAATCTGCTGATCACAGTTTGCTGACTCTTGACCAGCGTACAGCAGCCACCATTGAACAAACTGACTCCCAGATGGCGAGTTTCATCTCTGAGTATCACATAGAAAATCCAAGTCTTGTGTAGTCCCCGGCTTGGGAAGTATCCGTCCATTACAAAAGACAAATCATAAGTATAGCACTTAGTAGTAACTTCTTAAGTCTAAGATACAATTTCCAACCAGAAGTTCAGGAGAGTTCTCCCACCGGAATATGATAAAGCCTGCTTGATAATAAAGAGAAACGTGATTTTGTCTAAATATATGCTAATAGCGGACTGGCTGCCATATGAAATAGATGTAGTACACTTAGCGCAGGCCATACCACTATATCTGTAAATGCTCGTGCCCCATCCCTGAAAGTATAGCAAGAAGAAGGAAGTGCGCTCTGGAGTTATGACATTGCATATATTGAGTCCTAACTTCTGTCCTCGATTTCTCTCTACATTCCGAGTTGGTGTTGCTGATCTCTCGGCTCTCATAGGTGTGTGCTCATATCTGTGGCACTCTCCTGCAGAGTTTCTTCTGTATGGAAGATGGAATAACTCATGGCTCGGAAAGGGTAGTAAGCTGATGCGGATCGCTCTTAAGAGCAGTTATTCTATCCCTAAGATGCCCTCATTTCGTACTCGCTCTAAGTACACAGTTCGTCGCATTATATAGAATCCTAGATGTGCTCTCGTCTTCCCGGAAGTGCGTATCCTATAGACCTTATCCTGGGATAAAGAGTTAGACATACCCCTTCCTTTAGTTACCATCCTGGTGTTTTAAATCTTAGTATTTTGAAAGATGTGAGTTGGACAATTCCTTGTAGGATCAACCCTATGATTTCGCTGCTACTAGTGTCTAGATCATAGTGGAATTAATTTAAATTCCATTTTCTCCTTATCAGGGTGACTTTACAGCTCACCATCGGTAAACCCAGTGACAATAGGATGGTACGTTAACCTTCTTATAAGACCATTGTTAACATTCTTTATTTTGAAAAAAATAAAATTCAAAATGTTTCCTTATAACGATCTTTATCAGCCCCTACATATTGATGTACCTACTTGCTACTTACTATGCGAGCCCAAAACCGTGAATGACCAATCTGACCGGGAGCGATATCCAAATGACCATATATTATCTTTAGTGGAAACTAAAGAAGATATAGCAATCATACTAGCAGTAAGGATAAGGTTCCATCACTTCATAAAATTTGGAGATAAAATTGGGTCGTATTGATATGAAGAGTCCATTGACTTTCCACGTACATATCCACATTATTAAATGGGAATCTTGTCTCCTAATGGTCAATATAAACACCAACACTCCCTTATTGTAGTAGTACTAAAATGGGAGCCGGGGCCACAGAGTTCTCCTTGCTTCCCCAAGTACTACGCTTTCGCGATGTAGTGCCAGCCTTCTTTGGAAGCTGTGCCAACTGAGAAGCTATATTTGTCTATGCTTATTACTCCTAAGTTTACCGTCATGATTTGTAACTAGTATGGGTAGTTGTAATCTATATGGGAAGACAATAAGTCCTGAACTTGCTTTTCCAAGAACAGTTTCGAAAGAAATATACATCATTGTCGATGAATAGATAAACCAATAAATTTGAAAATCTATTAGTTCTTCGAGAGAAGTCACAACTAGCGGCGAAAGATCCATATCTTTGTATATATTTAGTTCCCAAAAATCGTTAGATATAAATATCTATAGGATCCCAATGGATGGCCTTCTCATTTTGTCAATTCCACCAGAATCATTACTCTCAACTATGGGATGAATATGGAGAAATATCGGCACTTTAAAAGTTAAGAAAGTCGATATGAATAGAAACAAACTGTCCCTATTTTCTTTGCCGAGATAACTCCGTTAGCTGAAATTCTAGACATCCAGACAATGGAATACTCTAAGATCGTTTAAACCTCCACACCATGAGATGTTCAGAAAATGAGAAATACGCCATTGATTGTCATCTATCAGAAACCTTTTGATTGCTTTTTCGCTAGCTTTTCCAAAGACATCAAAATAGATTTTCTGCGTTCACATATCAGTTGTCCTTAGTAACCAATCGATATTACTATTGGACTCTCAAAGATCAAGGCGAGAATGAAACTTATCTCCCTTACATTACCACAGAACCCTAAGGTAATTGGTATAAGTCAAATTCCAAAGACCATTTGATGTTTATCAAATGATTGGAAGGGTTTATTGGTAGCTGCATTGGAGCAATTTAAGCTTGATGAGAAAGTCTCACAAGTACAAGAGCTAAGGACCAATTGGAACCAAATCAGGTTGAGCCAATAAGAACACTACCTCCTCCACCTCGTAGATCGAAAAGAGTTTTCCATCCCCCTGAAAGATACTTAGGTATTATTTCAGAGGAAGTAGAGGAAATGTTCCTCGTATAGGTAATGGTGCTCATGGTGATGATCCCAAAACCTACAACGAGGCGATATCAGATATCGACTCCGAGAAATGGCTAGAGGCAATGCAGTCAGAAATTGACTCGATGCACTCAAACCAAGTCTGGACCTTGGTAGATCCACCAGAAGGTATAGTACCTATTGGGTGTAAATGGATCTTCAAGAGAAAGATTGGTGCAGATGGAAATGTGGAGACATTCAAGGCTAGACTAGTGGCAAAAGGTTATAGTCAATGCGAAGGCATTGACTATCAGGATACCTTTTCCCCAGTGGCTATGCTAAAATCCATCCGCACATTGCTTGCCGTTGCAGCCTATTTCGATTATGAAATATGGCAAATGGACGTGAAAATGGCATTCTTAAATGGATATCTTGAGGAAGATATCTATATGGAACAGCCGCTAGGTTTCACATCCAGTGATACTGATCACAAGGTTTGCAAGCTGCAAAGGTCCATATATGGACTTAAGCAAGCATCTCGGAGCTGGAACACTCATTTCAATGATGTGATCAAAAAGTTTGGTTTCATCAAAAATGAAGAGGAACCATGTGTCTTTCAAAAAGGTCAGTGGGAGCGCTGTTGTCTTCCTCGTATTGTACGTGGATGACATCCTCCTTATTGGGAATGATATTCCCATGATTGACAACAGTCAAAATTATGGTTGTCCAAGGAATTCTCCATGAAAGACCTAGGTGAAGCATCCTTTATTCTAGGAATTAAGGTCTATAGGGATAGACCGAATAGGATGCTAGGACTTTCACAGAAGATGTACATAGAGGAAGTACTAAAGAGGTTTAGTATGGAAAACTCTAAGAGGGGATTAATACCCTTCAGACATGGTATTCATCTTTCCAAGAAGATGTGCCCTAGCACACCTGAGGAAATAGAACGCATGAGCAAGATCCCTTATGCTTCTGCAATAGGGAGCCTCATGTATGCCATGCTATGTACACGACCTGATATAGCCCATGCTGTGAGTGTCACAAGCAGATATCAGTCAAATCCAGGTGAAGAACACTGGACTTCTGTGAAATGTATCCTTAAGTACTTGAGAAGAACTAAGGATATGATGTTGGTCTTTGGTAATGGAGAACTCCAAGTCCAGGGATACACAGACTCGGATTTCATGTCCGATATAGATGATCGAAAGTCGACATCTGGGAGTCTGTTTGTGTGCAATGGTGGTGCTGTCAGCTGGAAGAGTTCCAAGCAAACTGTGATAGCAGATTCCACCATGGAAGCAGAATATATCGCTGCATCAGAGGCTGCGAAGGAAGCATTCTGGTACAAGAAGTTTGCTGCAGAAATTGGAGTAATGCCATCAGATGCCATTCCTCTATACTGCGACAACAATGGCGCCATAGCCCTTGCTAAGGAGCCGAGGTCTCACCAGAAATCCAAGCACATTGAGCGGCGATACCACCTCATCCGCGATTACCTCGAGAAGGGTTACGTCGAGGTCAAGAGAGTCAACTCCACAGATAATGTGGCAGACCCACTTACAAAGCCGTTGGGCCAGCAGAAGATCGAAGCCCACCTTGAGAAGATGGGACTTAGACTTGTAGCCAATTGGCTTTAGGACAAGTGGGAGATTGTTTAGATATATGTGCCCTAGAAGCCAGAATTGGCTGACACTTGTAATACACTTCTAGGGGCAAAATTATAATTTTGACTAATAATCAATAAAATGGGTTATTTTCTATCACATATGTGTATTTAGTGTCTGTGATACATCCTTTGAGTTAATGGTAATGATAATTCATATTTTCAAGAGTTGAAAATTTAAGACATGAATAATCATTATTAACTCATAAAATGCTCCCGACCATAGGATCATCACGAGGATGGTGATTGATCCGGAAGGTTGGTGTACAATCGCTTCTCTTTAGTAGATGAGTCTTGAGTCTACGGTGTGGAGACACCGGAGCGAGAGTACAGGTACTCGTTAGAGAACGAGGGCACTGAGCGTGACCACCTCGAGTAGTCATTAGGGAAGTCTACCTTCTCGTCAATGACTGACTCGATGCTGCAGTAGTGTGTCTGGTTCTTTGACCTGAGGTGCATCGGCAGTTCACCTTGAGGGTGTTATAGTTTGACTACACCATTACTCGGTCTCCTAGCCATATGGAACCCTGAGGTGTATGTTGGCTATAGCATGTTCATTGTAGGAACTGGATTGCATCAAGATGGAATCTATCTACCTCGGTGGTAGAGGAGCAGCCCTATGATGATCATGAGAATCAAGTCCAGAAGCCCATGGCCATGGCAGAGTGAAATAATAGAAAGAGTTTCTATTTAGATTTTCACATCGGACTTGAATCGAATGATTACATCATATGACAGAGAACTAGGGTTTGACGAGTTCACCTTAACCCTAATCTGATCGGGGCTCAAGATAGAAGAACTTAATCACACAGGTAGCTGCACCAAGAGGTTCGCATTCAGCTCTATGGGTTGCCACCATATACTGCTAGGTGTCACTGGTGGATTTTGGGAGCAATTAGAATGATTTAGATGATCGATCATTCTAGCTGTTCGAATCAGAAGAGTTCTGATCCATCGAAAGGAGTTTCGATGATGTCGATGATAGAGATCATGACATATCCCATTACCATACAGAACTGAACCTAACTGGGTCACACAAACAAGGGTTTGAATCTGGTGATCATCAATTGAACTGATCTAGTTCAATTGATCTGAATGAGATTCAATTAGGTTCAAGAAAATCGTGCTAGCACTCGATTGAACCTAACGTTCTTCTTTTACTATCATAAATAAGTTGTCCTGACTGAGCCAAAGGAGTTTGTGCTCAATCAGAGGCCTTCACTATGGTCTGACTGGAGGTTGTCCAAGTCAGAAAAGGTTGTCTTATTTTGTAAGACATTACCTGCCATTTTTGGTCACCTGCCATTTCTCGTTCTTTGACTTTGGTCAAAAGTTGACCTTTGACTGGTCAAATGTTGACCATTGACACTTTGACTTTTGTCCACATGTCATGCACCTATTGGAGAGCTGGTGGGGGCCTGTCCCCCTGCCAGAACCTGGCAAGGAGGAGGGCGCACGCCACCCTTGGCGTGTGCCCAAGTTGGAGGCGCCCAGGAGTCCCTGTTGGACAGGGACTCCATCTCCTTTTTGGATTCCAATTAGAGTTCTCCTAAGAACCAACTTTGACTGGTCTTAGGCACCCTCTAAGGAGGAATCCAGGGGACTCTATTCCCACCAATCAGATTTAGATCTGATTTCACAAAGAGTTGTGATTGGTTGGGAAGAAGAGGAGTTGGATCACAGATAGTCTATAAATAAGACCCTGCGCCCAACTCAAATTATGATTGAAAAATTGAAATCCCATGCCCCAAGGCTGCCTCTCCCCTCTTCCTCCATGCCAAACCCACCTTCTCCCTCTCCTCTCCACGTCCAAAAGTGTTTTGGACCTTGGTTGGTGCAATCCAGATGAGAGAAAGGCGACTGAAAGCTAGAAGGCTGCGCTGCTGCAAAGGACAACTGCTGATCTTCAAAAGGAGTTTTGAAGATCCTCCAGATCAGATCCAGATCTAATTTTTAGAGATGTGATAGAAGAGAAGAGAATCTTCAGATCTAGCTTGAGTGGATACCGGTAGAGGCTAGGCACTTGCGTGGCTAGATTCAGAACCTTTCGCTGCATACCGGATCATCAACAGGTAATAGGATTACCCACTTCAAGGTAAATTAAATTAAATTTAATTTATTTGAATTAATTTTAATTACTAAATAATAATAATTAGATCTGAAACATCTCATTTGATATGGATCAAAGAAAAAATTTTTTGAAATATATCTCTTGATCTGATCAGATCTGAACGAACCTGGTCTGGAAAATCAGGATTTTTCTTCAATAATGACCTATACTCGATAAATGTTGTCATCCTAATTAATAATATATCATTTGGTCATGAACAGTTTTAAAGGCTAATCGATAAATCTTCTCTTTATTGAAACTAAATAGTTTTAAGAACTTCATCGTAATAGAAGAAGTTCATTAGAAGATGTAGAATTTATGATGAAAAAGCTAGAATAATATTTTATTCAATAATAAATTATATATAAGTATAAAATAGCACAACTATCAATAGACTGATGATTGGCTTTGGGACATAACTTTTAATAGTTTTCACTTATCCTAAAGTCACTCGGTACAGTATCTAATTCCCATCTTTGACATGTGGTCGTCGAACTCCTTTACTGCCAGGGCTTTAGTGAAGGAGTTGATCAGGTTTTTCTTTTCGTCGATCTTCTGAAGGTTGATGTCACCTCGATCCACAATCTCCCAGACTAGGTGATAGCAATGCAGTATGTGCTTCATCCACTGGTGTGGTTTTGGTTCCTTCATTTGAGCAATGGCACCAGTGCTATCATAGTAGAGCAGGATCGAACCATCAAGGAAGGGTGCTACTCCAACCTCAGTGATAAACTTTCTTAGCCACACAGCTTCTTTTGAGGCACTAATGCTGCGATATACTCCGCCTCACATACAAAGTCTACCACAGTATGCTACTTGAAAGTCTTCCTATAGATGGCTCTACCATTTAGTGTAAAGATATAATCCAACATGCTTTTGTTGTCATTATGGTCAGATTGAAAGCTAGAGTCAGTAAACCCTACTAGTTTTAAATCCGACTCACCATAGATCAACCATTGATCCTTAGTATTTCTCAAATACTTAAGGATGGTTTTCACCACCTTCTAATGATTCTCTTCTGGATTAGATTGGTATCTGCTCACTACTCCTAGTGAGTATGCCACATCTGATCGCCTACATAACATGGCGTACATGATAGATCCCATTGCCCAAGCATATGAGATTGTATTCATATGCTCTCTCTCTTCAAGAGTTGTCAGACTATCCTTCTTAGAGAGAGAAATTTCTTGGCCTATCAGAAGATAGTCCTTTTTAAAATTCTCCCTACTAAATCTCTTCAGTATAGTTTCGATGTACGTGGATTGAGATAACTCAAGTATCCTCTTAGATCTAACCCTATAGATCTTTATCCCTAGGATGTAGGATGCTTCACCCAAGTCCTTCATGGAGAACTGAGATGACAACTATACTTTTATTCCTTGCAATGCAGGGATGTCATTTTCGATTAAGAGAATATCATCAACATATAAGATAAGGAATACCACTACCAGATCATTTGTCCACATGTAAATGCAAGGCTCTTCTCTATTCTTAACGAAGCCATACATTTTGATCATCTTATCAAAATGCATGTTCCAACTCTGAGATGCTTTCTTTAATCCATAAATGGATCTCTGAAGCTTGCACACCTTCGACTCATCTATGGATGTAAATCTCTTAGATTATATCATATATACCTCTTCAATCAGCTCTCCATTCAGGAAAGTTGTCTTAACATCCAACTGCCAGATTTTATCGTCCAAATGGATAGCTATTGCAAGCATTATCTAAATGAATTTAAGCATTGCCATAGGAAAGAACGTCTCATCATAGTCAATACCATAACATTGACAATATCCTTTAGCAACCAGATGGGCTTTATATATCTCCACCTTTCCATCTATGCCCCTCTTCCTCTTGAAAACCCACTTACACCCAATGGGTTTAACCCCCTCAAGTGGGTCAACTAATATATACACATCATTGACCTTCATGGATTTCATCTTGGATTTCATGGCCTCAAGCCATTTCTTGGAATCAGATCTCTGTATTGCATCTATATCGGTGATTGGATCCTCATCATTCTCATCAAATTCGATAGGATCACCATCCTGAACTAAGAAATCATAGTATCTATTTGGCTAATGCGGTACTCTACCAGATCATCTTAATGGTGTAGGTACATTAGATTCTGAAATTTGATCTTATCAAATCTGGTTCTGGTTTAGCTATTGGTGTCAGTTTTTCTACCTATGAACTTTCTTAAGTTCAACCTTAGAGGCAATAGTTTCTTTACCAAGAAAATTCTTTTCTAAAAAGATTACCTTAAGACTGATGAACATCTTTTGTTCTTCAGTATGGTAAAAATAGTAACTCTTAGATTTCTTGGGGTATCCTATAAACACACACTTATCAGACTGGTGTCCAAATCTATCTATATGCAAATGTTTGACATAGGCCAGATAACCCCAAATCTATAGGTGAGAGAGTGTAGACCTACGCCCAGTCCATATCTCATATGGAGTCTTTATGATAGATTTACTTGGTATATCGTTTAATATAAAATATGCAGTCTCAAGAGCATAACCCTAAAATGAAATAAGTAGACTAGCAAAACCCATCATGGATTGAACCATGTCTAACAAGATTCAATTTCTTCTTTCCGATACACCATTATGCTGTGGTGTCCCTAGAGATGTCCATTGTGAGAGAATTCCATTCTCTCTTAGATATGTCAAGAACTCACTAGACAGATATTCACCTCCCTGATTCGATCGAAGAGTTTTAATACTCTTCTCTATTTATTTTTTTATTTTATTTTAAAATTATTTGAACATTTCAAATGAATCGGACTTGTATTTCATCAGACAGATATATCTATACCTAGATAGATCATCCGTGAAAGTGATGAAGTAAAAATATCCATCTCTAGCACTTGTACTCATAGGTCCACATACATCAATATGTACTAGACCTAAAAGCTCGATGGCTTTTTTACATTTTCTAGTAAAATGTGACATGATTATTTTTCCAAGAAGATAGGACTCATAGGTTGGGAGTGATTCACAATCACTGACTTCAAGGATTCTCTCTTGAGTCAACCTATTTATCCTATTCTTATTAATGTGATATAGCCTATAGTGCCATAGGTAGATATCAGAGATATTATCTAATCTAGAGTATTTTTTAGAAATGTACATTATACTCACAGGCTGTGATAAAATGTAAATACCATTCTTTTGTTGTCCTTGTATTATCGTAACATCATTCATAATGCTATCACAGTAATCTTTTTCTATTGACAAATGATAACCATCTTTAGCCAAAAGGCCAATAGAGATTATATTCATCAGAAAAGAAAGACAATAATAACATTCATTTAAAAAAATAAAATTAGTATTGAAAATAAGTTAAACTATTCTCATAGCTAGAACTAGAATAGACCTTCCATCTCCAACATTCAGGAATCGCTCATTATTTTTAAATTTTCAACTAATTTGAAGTCCTTGCAACATATTGCAAATATGGACTGGACTTCTAGTATCCAATATCCAGGTAGTAGTATCACAAATAGAAAAATTATAAGGTGCTATCATATAATATCCTTGATCAGCAACTCCTTGCTCTTTTCTCTTATTCAGCCTATTGGGGTTATGGGAAGCAAGATACTAAGAACAGTTTCTCTTCCAATGTCCCTGCTCCTTATAGTAGAAGCACCCTACCTGTTTAAGATTAATCTTGGACCTTTTGTTTAAACTGTGCATAAAGGTCCCAGCATAAACCACTTCATGCTGCCGAACAACATTCAACTTTCAATACTTATTATTGAAGTTGGATCCCATAAGTTTATCACTATCTAACAGTATATGAAGCAACTATGGTTTGAGTTTAACTGATAAAAGAGAACCAAAAGCCTAATTAATAAATAATTTATTAATCCTTAAGATTTGAACTTTAATCAAAAGGTTCTTCCACTATTTTATTCGAATTAGAAGCCTCTAACTCTAATTCGAAGAATTATCCTAACCTATTAGTGGGTACTAGAATCCACATAGACTATACATAAGCCCAACTATGGTTCGTCAACCAATATACATCTAAGGGTAGGTTCATAATCAATTATTTTTCTAAATAATTTTTAGTAATTTAATTTTTTTCTAGGTATCTTTTTAGTAGGCTAGGGACTCCACTGAAAGTCCTGGTTAGGTCCAACCATTAACATGACCATCTTGGTCCATCTAACTAAAGAATGATTAAGCCCAACTATAGTTGGTCAACCTAACCATTATTTAGAGAGATGTGGCCAAGAAATTATATTATGAATAATAATTCCATTAGCTGATAAGCACCAGACCTTTAAATCTCCAATGATTATCCAACTAATGGACCCATTATCATCCACTTAATGGGAGGTTATGATCTAGTTATCAACATAACTATTTTATTTTTAAGGATTTAATAATTTTAGAGGATTTAATTTATCTGGTTTCAAAAAGAGAGTCAGAAAAACCACCTAATTATAATCCTTCCACTGACTTCACCAAGTAAGATTAAGAAAGACCATTGATAGGCTAGTCTAGGAGCACCTAAATCAGTCACACTGATTTACTTAGCTAACATGGGTCAGTTTGAATTGTCAAGTGATCTAATCAAAATATAATTTCACCAACAAGGTCAGGTAAGTAAGATTGATGGGATGGTCTGTTAAAGGTTGACTTAGACACCAGCAAAAATGGCCAAGTAAGCGGGTTGCTAATTAAAAACCACCGATCTGGATTGCCAGACTTACCTTAGACACCAACTAGTTAATTTATTTTGATTAGATCAACCTAACAATTCATGCTAGACCACATAGCTAAGAATCAAGTTCATCTTGGTTCTCATTAAAGATATGAGCTTGACCAACTACAACTATTATAATTGATCTAGAGAATCCTTGACCTAATCTATAAGAACTATTGATTAGATTTAGTCAATTCTCTAATTAAGTCCATTCTTTAATCTAATCTTAGGTCTAACCCAATTAATAGATCTAATTTCCACTAACTCATTAACCCAAGTGTTATGATTTGTATCTTAGGATCTTTAATTCACAATTCTAGATCCTAAACAAATAACTTCTTAACTTTTAATTAAGTTTTAAGCTGAGGGTTGGGATTTGGCATTTCGAAAATGATTTTCATATTAGTAAAATATTTTTACAACATGATTCTACCAACCAAGTTGCATGTTTGATTCATAAATAATATGCCAATCAAAAATAAACATGAATCTATTTTAAATCTAATCTAAACATTTTCAAGTAAATCAAGATTGAAATAATTTTAATATTAATCTATCATAAATTATCTTAGATCAAATCTAACATATTTATGATGATAAAAATTAGATTAAAATACTTTCAATTAAATCATAAAATTTCTTAGATCTAATCTAAAATTTTATGATTAGGATTTTAGATCAGCACATACTAGGATAACCTTTTCATTGTAAGGGATAAACCTTACAGCAGGACAACCTTACAAGATCAGTCCGTCCAATCAAAAATATTAATTTTAGATTCACACCATAGATTATAATTTAGATCTAATCTAAAAAAAATCTAAACATGCATCACAAATCATGTAATAAAGAATCTGTCTCTGATACCAATTGAAGGAAACAATCTAAGATTTCAAGGATGGATTTCAAAACTTTTTCAAAAATCTGATAATGAAAGTAATAAATTAATCATATTAATTTATTTAAAATATATAAAAGACTTCTAGATCTAGGATCCTACCATATGATTTAAGCATACTATTAAATCTGAAAATAAAAATAATCAAAAGGTCATGTTGATCATATCAGCATCCAGGCAATTCTAGATCTGATCTAAATACATAAGGAAGATCGTATCAACCTTACTTTACAAGATAAGTTCTCTAACATACTGATCTGAGACTAAGGTCATCTCTCTAAGCTGCACACATGTTTAGCATCTACAGGTTCTCCACACAAGGTCTCGATGAAAGATCCAAAGTTCGATTATAAGAAATCAGCATAGTATGCTAGTACTGTGCTGATCCTTCTTTGATGGCTGATCTAGAACCTCCTTCTTCAAATTTTGGACTCTCCAATTTTTAGAAGGAAGGAAAGATATTTATAAAGAAGAGACACCTTTCAAAAATCATAAAATGAGGAGGAAGGGATCAAGAAAAAACTTGGAGAAGAACCCTTTCATCTCCCTTCTTTTTCTCTCACCAAGACAATAATTTGTATCTCAATGAAGCACCATGCCCAAATCTTCTTTGCACCCAAGATTTCCACATCCCAAACCTCTCTCTAAGTTCTAAAACCTATAAAAATTTCATTCTCTAACTCCTTTTAAATAGAGAGTTATAATAGAGTTCTTATCAAGGTCAAATACCTAGAAAGGCATGTCTAATTTTAGCAAGGATTGGGGCACCCAACTCTTGGGTGTCCCCTCCTTTTTTTTTTATGGACTCTTGGAAATATTTGCAAATAGGTCTTCTATTTTTTATAAAAAAATTAGAGAAAAATCAGGTGGTTTGGTGCTTCAAAGAAATAAGGAAAGATGATGTGTCAAACTCTATCCAATAGAGACCTAGGTCAAAATAACTTATTTGTTTTGATCTATTTCATAACTAATTTCCATCTAAAATGGTGGAGGACATAAAAAGAACATGGATCCTCTTTAGAAATAAAATTTTTCATGAAAATTTTAAGGAAATTGATGTGGGGGGGCATGGAAAGCAAGGTAGTACAAGAAGGAGAAATCCTAGTCACACTAAGACTTCTAGTATTGAATTGGTCCAACTTATTATTTGAATCCAATTAAATCAAAATTAATACAACCCAATTAGAGATGATCTTAGTCCAACTAAAAGCATAATTAAATTAGATTAAATAAAATTTAAATCTAGTTTAATTTCTAATCAAATTAGAAATTGGGTGCATACAAGTCTTAATTGTATAGAGACTTGTTCTCCCTTGTAATTGGCTCATCCAATAAATCAATTGAACTTGATTCAATCAAGCCCAAACCAAATCTAATTAAATTATATTTAATTAGACTTAATCTTAGTCCTATGGTTTAATCAAATTAAGTCAATTAGTAATTCAATTGCTAATTGATCCTCCTACAACACTTGCACTAGGTCAAACATCAATCATATTGAATGTTTAACCCTAGAACAATTCTTAATCATCGATCAACCATCCGATTAGATCAAGATCTCTTATATATGTGACCCCATAGATTCAAACCTAAGTCGGTATCATAAAAATAAATTTTTATACCAATCAAAGTGACTATCTAGCAATGATACTCGATGACCGGATAGGTCAAATGTTTAAAGCAACACTCTTAGAATCCATGTGGATATGGTTTCCATATAATTCTTCTTCTTGACCAAAATGCTCAAAGGACAACTTAGGATTTAACTGTCAATCTTAATTAGGTCATCCACATTATATTTTAAAATATCAAATCCATCTCATGGATTATCCTGACCAAGATTTTGCTAAATTGAAATACAATGATGCATTTTCTCCAATGTCTTGGAGTGGTTAATCCCATCTTAATCACTCACCAAATTCGCAAGTACATGACCGTTCTCAAAAATCTTTCTTAACTAAATTAAAAATTCAAGTAGTCTGGTACCAAAGCATAGGGAGCTGTTTGCAAGTCACCATGGCGATCTCAGGTCTAAGGGACACCTATACCTATATCCCATCAGAGTAATTTTCAATAGCAAAATGCTTTGGAGTTCGTCATGTTTAGTGATAATGTATCCTTACATCTCACCTGTATACCATACCAATTTCTCCATACTCCTTTGTTAAGAGGACAATCAATCTATATGGCATATAACGATCTATACTCGATAAACATTATCATCCTAATTAACAATGTATCATTTGATCGTGAATAGTTTTAAGGATTAATCGATAAATCTTCTCCTTATCGAAACTAAATAGTCCCAAGGACTTCATCATAATAGAAGAAGTTCATTAGAAGATAAAGAATTTATGATGAAAAAGATAGAATAATATTTTATTCAAAATAAATTATTTATAAGTATAAAATAGCACAACCATCAACAAACTGATGATTGGCTTTAGAACATAATTTTCAATAATTATTAGTACCAAAAATAGACTCAAATATTTTGTTATTCATCAAAATCATACCTAAGATCAACATTCTCCTCCTTTTAGATGATGACAAAACTTTTGAGTTCATGCATAACATTTGCAAATTCAAAATGGCATTCAAGGTGAAGAAAGTAGCATTCCATATTTATAACTTAAGGTGACCAATGCAAATTCAGATTATACACAAGTTCATCCATTTTTTTAATAATTTATTATTTTAATTATAATGATTCTCCCTTTTTCTATTTGCTAAAAGTAAAATATGTCATCAATTATAAAATTTCAAAATTTTATGATATATGCCATTAATATGCCATTAGTGTGCCATTTTGTGCTAAATTTTTAGAATGTTAAAGTATATGTCTCATTTTTAGAACGTTTTGAAATATGAGTCACTTAATGCACTTGTTTCATTTTCCTTGTATCCTCCTTCTTTCTTTATGCTTATCTTTCTCTATCCCTTTTTGTCATCATCAAAGAATGAATAGCAAGAAAAAAGATATAAAAGGAAACATCCATACATATATAAAAAGAAATACATAGTACATAGAGGTATGTATTGCATACAAAAAGATACCTAAGCAGTACAAATACTTTCATACAATACAAACAAGATCCTAAGATAAAGTATGATCAACAACAAGATGATATGGACAACATATCATGTCTAAGTCCTAATACCATGATTAAATCCCTAATACACCACATAGATATATACTAAGACCTATATAAGGTAACCTAGGTCCTAGTAGATCAATCAGATGGGATATCCAGTGTGGTGGAGGAGTTGGCTCTAGTCACTCTCCTTCTCCTGATGCGAGTGGATGGACCTCTAGCTCGAAAATATGTCCTCAGGGGTCTGGAAGGAGGTTGAGTGATAGGAGGCTGATCAGGTGTATAGGAAGGAGGCTCAAAAACTGGAGGTGGAATAAAAAAAATGTCTGGCCCTATCTCAACTATCTCAGTGACTTCTGCTGATACTGCTGCCTCAGCCATTGCTACTACTACCGCTACTACTACTGGCTCTACTACTTCTGATGCTGCTACTGTGGTCGCTACTGCTGTCGATCCTGGTGGAGTATGGATCCTCAGAATATCCACCAACTATTCCATAGAAGCTAAGAATGATGTGATCATATTTGGGGATAGACTAGACCTCTCTTTCTGCTCCATAAGCTAAGTCAGATGCCCAACCTCAGATGCTAGCCTAGCTATCTCAGTCTAGATCCCCTCCATCTATGGTCTCAATCCATCTAAAATAGAATGGATGATCTGAGCTGCCTGATCATCATCAGTCTGAGCTAGTGGGGAATGGCAGATCGATCTAGAAGAGTGGTAAATGGATCTACTACCATCTCAATTGGAGGCTATGTTGGAGGAATATCTATAGGCTGACTCGGTCCGGCTCCATCTCGAGTCTATGGTTGCTCCTGTCCAGAAGCTTTCTTGATCTATCTATCATTCAGCTTTCGATAGCCTATCCTAGTGAGTATTTTCTCTCCATATGTATCTGTATGTCTCAAATGTAAAGAAAGCTCTTCCTCAAAATCAATCCCAACCTCCCTAAAGATCGAGCTTAGGGCCATACCATAAGGGAGACATGCTTTGGCCCTACGTACTCCATCCATCATCTATCTAAAAATAATAGTGGGAGGTTAAGATGTATACCGCGAACAATATAGACCATAATGCCAATAACTCTATCTAGAATTAGATCGAATTAGCCAATCTTGGAGAAGATAATTCGTGTAACTATGTGGCTCAAAACTCTCATTTCAATGGATAAACTATTTATTAGAAAATGTATCCCAAAGTCAATCATCAACCTATTGACGATTGTGCTATCTTGTAATTATAATTGATTTATTAATAAATAAAATAAATATTTTGGCATTTTTATCATAAAGTCTACATCTTCTAATGAACTCTATTATTGTGATGAAGTCCTTAGGACTTAATTTCAATAAAGAGAAGATTTATCGATTAGTCCTTAAATAGTTCACGATCAAATGATACACTGTTAATTAGGATGACAACATTTATCGAGAATAGGTCATTGTATACCATATAGGTTGGTTGTCCTCCTAATCAAGGAGTGTGGAAACACTGGTATGGTATACAAGTAAAATGTTTGGGTACATCATCACTGGACATGATCAACTCTAGAGCATTTCACTATCGAGAATTGCCTTGATGGGATATAGGTATAAGTGTGCCTTAGACCTGAGATCACCATAGTAGCTTGCAAGTAACTCACTATACTTTGGTACCGAACTAACTAAATTTTTAATTTAATAATAGAAGAATTTTGGGCATAGTCAAGTACTTATGAAGTCGATGAGTGATCAAGATGGGATTGACCACTCCAAGAGTTGGAGAAAAATGGATCACTGTATTTCAATATAGCAAAAATCTTGGCCAGGATAATCCATAAAATAGATTTGGTATTTTAAAATATAATGTAGATGACATAATCAAGGTTGACAGTTAAACTCAGACGTGTCCTATGAGCATTTTGATCAAAAGGATGAATTATACAAAAACTATATCGATATGGGTTCTAAGGATGTTGTTCTACATATTTGACCTATCCGGCCATTGGGTACCATTGCTAGATAGTCACTTCAATTGATATAGAAATTGATTCCTATGTTACCGACATAGATTTAGACCAATGGAGTCATATACATAAGAGATCTCGTTCTGATCGGATGGTTGATCAACGATTAAGAATCATTGTGGGGTTAAACAATCAATACGATTCATGTTTAACCTAGTACAAGTATTATAGGAGGATCGATTAGCAATTTGATTGCTAATTGACTTAATTTAATTAAGTCAGAAGATTGAGATTAAGCATAATTAAATATAATTTAATTAGATTTAGTTTGGGCTTGATTAGATTAAGTTTGATTGATTTATCGGATGAGCTAATTGTAAGAAAGAACTAGTCCTAGTCCAATTAGAACTTGACTGAACCTAATCTCTAATTTAATTATAAATTAAATTAAAATTAAATCTAATTTAATCTAATTTAATAAAATTATTAGTTGGACTAAGATCTAATCTAATTAGATTAAATAAATCCTAATTTAATTTGGCCTAAGGATCAAGTTGGGCCAAGTCATATTAGGAGTCCTAGTGAGACTAGGACTCCCAAATCCTTGCACCATTCAATCTCCATGAACTCTTCATGAAATTTTATTTAATTTTTCATGAAATCTATCTTTTTTAGAGAGAGAACATGCATCACCACATTTCATATACTTCTTACATAGTATTTGACTGAGGACCAAGTCAAAATAAATTAGTAGTTTTGATTTCTAACTCTATTTGATAGAGTTTGTTGCAACTAGAATTCTTATCCATGTACCTAAACTCTAGAATTTTCTCTAAATTTTTTATGAAAAATAAAGAATTTTAATGCACCAAACACTAGATGGTCCGTGCGCAAAAAAAAGGAGGAGATGCCCAAGAGTTGGGTGCCCCAAGTCTAGCCCAATTTGGAGGTCTCTTGACTAGGTATTTGACCTAGATAAGGACTCCTCCATATCTCTCAATATAAAAAGGTTTTTAACCTAATTTTTTCAAACATTATAGATCTAAGAGAGAGGTCTTTGGACATGGAGTGGCTGGGTGCAAAGTGGTTTAGGCATGGGAATTGTAAAGACACCAATCAAGGTGCTTTGGTGAGAGAAAAAGAAAAGAAGAAGAGGGTCTTCTTCAAGGGTTTTCTTCCATCTATTCCTCCATTCTTTTTGTGATTTTGAGATGTGCCACAGGTCCAATATCATCTTTCTCATCTTCTAAAAATTGGAGGATCCAAGTTTCAAAGAAAGAAAGATCCAGATCAACCATAGAAGAAGGATCAGCACAGTTCTAGCAAACTGTGCTGATTTTTGGGCATCAGACTTCTGATCAACGATCGAGGGCTCATGTGGATAACTTGTAACGATCAGACACATGTGCAGCTCAGAATGACAACCTCAAGCCTTGATCAGTGAGTTAGAGAACTCAATTTGCAAAAGGATGGATGATACGATCATCTTTCTCTTATCTAGATTTGATCTAGCATAGAACAATTTTTATGTTGATATGATCAACATGATTTATTCTCATGGTTTAATTTTTTCTTTAATATCATTCTTTAATCATGTAATAGGATTCTAGATCTAGAGTTTTTATGTTTAATTATAAATTAATATGATTAATTCATATTTTTGCTGCATAGATTTTAAAAGAAATTAAAATCTAATCCTGAAACTCTAGACTAGTTCCTTCAATTGGTATCAGAGCCAGGTTATTTTTACATGATTTTGTGCATGTTTAGATTGATAATTTAGATTTGATCTAAATTATAATTTGATGTTTAGATCTAAAATTAAAAATTATTTTAGATTGCATAGACTGCTATAAGATTGTCCTGCTGTAAAGTTTACCGCTTATAGTGAAAAGATTATCCTGGTACATGTGTTGGGGATAAATCCAAGCCTATCAAAGTTTGGCTAAGACTCCGACACTTAATTAGTTTCATCCAGTTGTAGCTATAAAAATCGAACCTCAACCCATGGGAGTATTCGAACTCTGAATCATTCTGAGATGGCCGACCTCCAACACTACAGTCAGATAATCTGGTTGGCTGGGAAGATCGATTTTGGATTGGACAGGGCATTGTGGATTCCTTCTCCAGACGAACTTGAACAGTCGATGCTTCTACCCTAGAGTACCAGCTCAGTTCCTAACTCCTGTGCATCCCGTTCAGTCGATCTCCTCCCAATAACCTACGTGCCCCCACCCCTTCGAACGAACTTCTTGGGATCCTTTTTTTTTTGCAGAATCTTAGTCGAACCTTCCTGGATTTCTTCTTCAACAGAACTTCTCTAGCAGTCGAACTTCTTCCAAACCCTCCTAGATTTCTCCTTCAGTAGAATTTCTCTGGCAGTCGAACTACCTCTAGATGAACTTCAGCACTTTATCGTTATTCATCGATGAGCAACCCTGGAAATGGCCGAACTCCAAACGAACAGCAGAGATATTGGTAGAGAAGGGACCACGACGTACACCCTAAACACAGCGAACAAAGGCTAATGCATGGTCAACCTTGAGAGCCTTCGAAATCCTCTAGAACAACAACATTCAAGAGCCCTTTGTCACCTACGACTACCCCATCCGAGCTTTAGTCATTGGGCCTCCAATAGACTAGCACGTCATGACAATGGACACCACTCTTCGTAACAAATCCCATGTGGCCCCAAACGGCCCACTACCAAATGGTTGCGGCTATCACTATCAATTTGTTGTAGGCTCCAACCTATAAAAGGGACCCTCCAGATATGTTTTCTCCAAGCTCTCTTCTTCTTCTCAATACTCTGCAACTTTCTCTACTAAGTACTCCATTTTTGTTGGCCGAAAGAGCTGACTTAATCATCGAAGGGTCTTACCAGAGCCATCCCCTCCAGGCTCTAGACGAGACTTTTTTGCAGATCACCAGCAGCGACCTCATCTTTTTTGACTCCAGCACTTCTCCAGCAATGACTAGATTTCCCACCAATAGGATTGGCTCTAGAGAAAGGGCCTTCTATTTTGAGGTTCCTTTGTTCTTAAAGGAGTGCTCAATAAAGAACTTGCTTCTTCTCCTTCAAAGTCCTCCTTTCCGAAAAAGATGCCTCCTAAGAAAGCTTCAACCCAGTGGTCAATGACCTTCGCAGCTAGATCCCATCCAGATCTGCCCATCCCTATTTTATCCTCGACAACTCAAGCTCCACCTGCAGCAATAGTGGATGCAGAGCTGTTCAACCTACTAGTCTAGTAGGTTCACAACCTCATGAAAGTAGTGTAGGCCATGCAGCAATAACAACCTCCGACGTCAATTTGGTCGGAGTAGGCTTCTTTAGAGCCCCATGATCTAGTCTGGGGATGGCCAACTCAGGCTAGCTAGTCGGTGACCTCCGAAAAGGAGAAGCAGAGGGTCGAGAGCCCTTGCTCTGATCGTGACTCTACCCGTAGGGGGACTTTGCTCCCATTCAGCCAGAAGACCTTGGAGATCCATGATCGAGAGGATCTCCTGGACCAAAAACTGCAAGAGATGAATGGACGGATTGAGGAACTCAGCCATGCACCCCCCTCTCATGGTAATGATATCTATACCAACCCTCCTTTCTCTCACCGCATCATGCAAGAATCGATCCTGCTGAACTTTAAGCTCCCCCAATTCGAGAGCTACAATGGGACCTCTAATCTAGTTGACCATCTGAAGGCCTTTTAAATAATAATGCTGCTCCATGATGCACCCGACGCCATCCTATGCTGAGCTTTCTCATTTACCTTGAAAGGAGTAGCCAGAAATTGGTACTCAATCCTCAAGCCGAATACCATCTTCTCTTTTGACCAAATGAGCCATCAATTTGCGGCTTATTTCATCAGCAACCGATGCCCCCACCGAGGTTCCAACTCCCTCATGAGCATCAAGCAGTAAGAGGAAGAATTCATCCAAGCTTATATCAACTGCTTCAATACAGCTGCCCTAGAAGTTTGGAATCTGGATCAGTCTGTTGCCATGGCCGCACTAAAAAGCAGCCTTCAGAAGAACAATCTGCTATTCTCCCTAGACAAGAAGTACTCCAAGGATTTTGCTGATATGTTAGCTCAGGCTGAGGGCTATGCCTGAGCAAAAGAGGCCTTCAAGACCAAGGATAATGAAGCCATAGAAGAACGATGAATGGGTGAGCCAAACAGGCATGCATCTAAAGAGGAGCCGAACGAGGTTCAACCGCCCTCTCAGACTCCCTCTGAGCATAAACAAGCCCAAACTCCTCCTCAAGCTCATCGCCCAAGAAGCCCTGATAGAAGGGTGCGGCGGAGCTCCCCCCTTCGAAGGTTCCACAACTATGCCCCCTTTAATGCTCTAAAAATACAAGTGTTGATGAAGATCAAGGAGCAACTACCTAGACCAGAGAGGATGTGTTCTCATCTTGGCAAGCATAATCCTAACAAGTACTGCCTTTATCACCATGCCATGGTCATGACATAGAAGAATGTATCTAGCTCCAAGATGAGATTAAAGAATGTATCTGAAGCGGAGCTCTTTGTGGTCCTCCAACAAGGCATGATTTGAGTGGGACTGATCGGTGAGATTTTACGTACTTCAAAAGCAGCTGCATGATATCGAGCTCATATATGAGACTTATCGATTGGATTGGAGTGATCGGACATCCAAGCTAGAACAAAAGCTTCGCACCTCCAACGATGAAGTAGCCCAACTCTAGTGGTGACTTGATGATGGCTTTCGAGCTGGTACAAGCAGGAAGGCCAAGGAGATCGCCTCCTTGAAGAGGACCATTGGCGAACTCTTAGAGTCGGTCGGTGCGAAAGAGGCTGAGGTGCAGTGGTTGAAGCTCGAGTTGACTTATGAGTGTCAGGCTACCAAGGATGTGGAGGCTGAGTCCAAGGTCCTGAGGGGGAGGCTATGAGAGTCAGAGGAAAACTATCGCCAAGCCGATAGGATGTTCCACGATAACATGATGAGGTGAAGGGAGCTTGAGGAGGAGGTTGATCATCTAAAGGAATCTTTGGTAATGACCACCAGTCTGAAATCTGAAGAGTCAGACCCTTCCTAGGATTTTGACTGCTTTTCTCTTTCCCTTCTCCCCCTTTTTTTAGTGTAATCGATCTTGTCGACCTATGTTTTGCTTATAATGAACTAATTTTTGTAATGAAATGGTACCTTTTTTGTTATTTTTATTTTGCAGGAATTCAAAGCTTACTCGTGACTTTGCTTTCTTCACTTTATTTTTCTTTGCATTGTCTTCTAATGAAGTGGTTGTTGTGGATGCCTATCTGAGATCCTTTTTGTAGATTTGGGAGCGATTTTCCTTCTTATGCCTCATACGGTCAAGTAATTATAGGAGAAATACATGTAGGAATTGGTGATAGGGTTTCTCCCTTCTCTTTGCTTTAGGTTGGGGGTTTGTTTGGGACCACTAGATAGGCCCCCCTTCCCTCCTTTTTTTCTCGTCTTAGGTTAGCAAGGCCTTCAACCTGGCTCATGTTAGGACGAGGTCCTCCTCCTATTTCTAACAGGACTATAGGAGAACAAAAGGATCGTTGAACAGGCCCTCTCCCTGTATCCTGGCTTAAGTAACCGAGGTCTTCATTTTAGCTTAATGTTAGGATGAGGTTCTCCTCCTATTTCTAACAGGACTATAGGAGCATAAAAGGGCCGTTGAAAGGGTGCATCCCGACTTTAGTAATCGAGGTCTTCACTTTAGCTCAATATTAGGATGAGGTTCTTCTTTTGTTCATAATAGGACTATAGGAGTACAAAAGGACTATTGAAAGGACCTCTCCCCGCATCCCGACTTTAGTAACTGAGATCTTCGCTTTAGCTCAATGTTAGGATGACGTTCTCCTCCTATTCCTAATAGGGCTATAGCAGCACAAAAGGGCCATTGAAAGAGCCTCTCCCCACATCCCAACTCTAGTAACTGAGGTCTTCGCTTTAACTCGATGTTAGGATGAGATTTTCCTCCTATTTCTAATAGGACTAACTTCGTCTAATGATAAAGTTTGAGAGGCTATTTCCTATCATCATAGTTTCGCACCAAGATCAAAGATATTAAAATAAAGAGATTTTATTGAAATGAGATTATTGATAGTACATGCGTAAGTTCTTCGAGCTCCATTGGCATGAAAGATGAGTGCCTCTGAGCTCCTTCAAGTAGTAAGTTCCAAGCTGGATGACCTCTTTGACTTCATAAGAACCTTCTTAGTTTGGGACGAGCTTTTCTTAGTTTTAAGGTTATGAAATGATTGCTCGTCGAAGTACCAAGTCTCCTACTTTGAATATTTTGCCTTTGACTCTGGAGTTATAGTAGCAGGCCACTCTTCATCTATAAGCAGCCATCTGCACTTGGGCTTCTTCTCATTTTTTCTCCAATAGATCGAGGTTCACTCTGAGGTCCGGCAAATTGCATTGCTCATTGAAGGCTACAACTCATGCCGATGGTAGCTTGAGCTCTATCGGGATGACTACTTTCATTTCGAAAGCCAAAGCGAATGGCATTTCCCCAGTTGGCAGCTTCTGGATAGTTCGGTATGCCCATAGGACATGGTAAAGCTCCTTCGCCCAAGTTTTCCTTGCTTTTTCAAGCCTTGCCTTGATGCCTTGCAATAAGGTCTTGTTTGTCACTTATGCTTCATCATTCGCTTATGGATGAGCTACTAATGTGAAGTTATGGAAGATGTTCAAATCTTCATAGAACTCAGCAAACTTCTTTCCAACAAATTATCACCCATTGTCTGTAATAAGAGTTTGGGGCAGGCCAAATCTATAAACAATCAACATTCAAATGAAGTCTTGCACTTTGGCTTCAATAATCTTTGCCAGGGATTCGACCTCGACCTATTTGGTAAAGTAGTCGATCGTAACCAAGAGAAACTTTCATTGTCCAGGGGCCATTGAGAAGGGGCAAAGTATATCCATTCCGCATGGTGCGAATGGATATACTTGTATATTTGCTTTTTTTTTTGACAGTGATCATACTTTCTAAAATATTCAAAGTAATCATGGTGCATATTCGGCCAATAATAACCTTGTCGAAGCAGCATATAAGATAGGAATCTGGTCCCCACATGATTTCTATAGATTCCTTCATGTATCTTTCATAATACAAAATTGGCCTTGAAAGGTCAAAGACATCTTAAAAGTGGCAAAGAATATAATCTCTTATATAGTTTATCTGCATAAAGTACATACTAGGAGGCCTGGTTCCTCAACTTTAGAGCTTTTTAAGTTGTGAGGGAGAGTTCCACCTCTGAGATAAGCAGTCAATGGATCAATCCAGTAGGGCTCATGGTCAATCTGCATTGCAATCAACAGCTCTTTCGAATTAGGGCATTTCAGTACTTCAAAGTATACTTCCTTCGGAAGTTCGACTGGTGCTAAAGTGGTCAATTTAGAGAGAATGTTGGCTCTTGTATTTTCTATCCTTGGAATCTGTTGGATGCTAAAATTATTGAATGTCGAGGTCAAGCTCTTCACTTTCTCAAGGTATCTTCTTATATTTTTCTTTCAAACCTCGTAATCACCACTGACTTATCCCACTATCAACTGTGAATCACTATAAGCTCGAAGCCAATCTGCTTCTAGTTCTTTTGCTATCTTCAGCCCCACTAGAGCTTCATATTCTGCTTTATTGTTCATTGCAAGAAAGTCAAAATGCAGTGCATACTCAACAATAACCCCTTCTAGGTTGATCAAGATCAGTCCAGCTCCTGCACTGAAAGCATTAAAAGAGCCATCCACATATAGGGCCCAAAAACCTTTGGAATGGTCTGCTTTTTCTTCGAAGAAGCTCGGTTGCAGCCATGGAATGCTTGCCTTATTCTGCTCAAGTTTGGCATCATTTGGGATCGTGCATTCAACCATAAAATCAGCCAATATTTGAGCTTTGATCGACGATCGAGGTTGATAGTTGATGCTAAACTCTGTGAGCTCAATTGTCCACTTTGCGATTCTCGTAGAGAAGTCTATTCGATGAAGAAATGCCTTGATTGGCTGACCAGTGAGGAGTGTTATTGTGTGCACCTGAAAGTAGGGCCGAAGTCTCCTGACTACAATCAGAAGAGCGTAAGTTAATTTTTTCAATTTAGTGTACCTAGTCTCTACATCCCTCAGGACTCGGCTTATATAGTTTATCGGCCGCTTTCTTTTCCCTCTTCTTTGACTAAAATCGCCGCAAGGGTTGTTAGGGAGACTACCAAGTACAGAAATAATCCTTCTCTAAGTTCAGGATTAGCTGACGGAGGAGGCGAGCCAAGGTAGTTTTTGAGTTCTTCAAATGCTTGCTGGCATTCCATAGTCCAGCAGAAGTTCTTCAGTTGTTTGAGGGCCTAGAAAAAAGGCATGCACCACTCAGCCGACTTCGAGACAAAATGATTCAAAGATGCCATTTTTTTAGTTAGGTGCTGAACTTCTTTTATTGACTTCAGAAAAGTAATTTTCTAGATGGCTCGGAGCTTTTCTGGGTTGGCCTTGATTTTCTATCTCAAGACCATAAATCCTAAAAACTTTCTTGAAGTCACACCGAAGGCACACTTAGTCAGGTTCAACTTCATCTTATATCTCCAAAGGGCATCAAAGGTCTCCTTAAGGTCGATAATGTAATTTATTGAAGCTCAGCTCTTGATAAGTATGTCATCTACATATACTTTCATGTTACGATCAATCTGCTCCTTGAAGATCTTATTGACCAAGCACTGGTATGTTGCTCCTACATTTTTGAGTCTAAAAGGTATAATCCTATAACAGTAAAGACCACAGTCAGTAATAAAAGTGGTTTTCTCCTCATCTTCTGATGCCATCTGAATTTGATTATATTCAGAAAAGGCATCCATGAAAGTGAGAAGCTCGTGGCCAGAGGTTGCATCCACCAACTGATCTATTCTGGGTAAGGGGTAGCTATCTTTTGAGCAAGCTTTGTTCAACTTTTTAAAGTCTATGCACATTCTCCATTTGTCGTTGGCCTTCTTGACTAGGACCACATTGGAGACCCAACTTTGATAGTTGACTTTCTGAATGAACCCAGCTTTAAGGAGCTTGTCAACTTCCTCTGTAATTGCTTTCTGCCTCTCTGGAGCATGGCTATGCATCTTCTTTTTCATCGACTGATGTTTAGGATCAACAGCAAGGCGATGTTCCATGACCTCCGTATCTATCCCAGGCAAGTCATTGGGGACCCAAGCAAAAACATCTATGTTTCTTCGCAGAAATTCAACAAGCTACTCTTGTATCTCTCCTGCTAAGTTAGAGCCGATCTACACCACGTGCGCCGCATTCTAGTCATTCAGTGGGATGAAAACAAGATCTTCCATAGGCTCTCCCTGCTCTTCTGTTAGATCATCACGGACATCCAACCCATCAACTAAATAACGATTTGGCCCCTCGCCCCTCTGCAAGATAATTGAATAGCAATGCCTCACCAGGGCTTAATCTTCTCTGACTTCTCCAATCCTATGGCTTGTTGGAAACTTTATTTTTAAGTAGTATGTCAACACTACTGCCCAAAGTGCATTTAGTCCAAGTCGGCCGAGGATTGTGTTGTAAGTGGATGGTACTTTTACTATCAAAAAATCCACTCATGTCCTGGACTATCTTGGATATTGTCCTGCAGCCATAACCAAAGTTATTATGCCTTCAACTGGTACTGCATCATCAGTGAAGTCTACTAATGGGGAGTTCATTGGTCTAAGCCGACTATGAGGAATAGACATTTTAGAGAAGGCATCATAAAATAAGACATCGACCGAACTTTCATTATCAATAAGGATGCGGTGTACATCATAGTCTGCAATATTTAAAGCAATTACAACCACATCGTTATGTGGAAATTGAACTCCCTATGCATCTGCTTCGATGAAGGCTATGGGTTCTTCAATCCTCTGTCTCTTCACTGATCCTTTAGATCCGCTAGCCTCCTCTCATCAAAGTCCCCCAAAGATAGTGTTGATGATGCCTAGAGGTGGCCGATCTCCTTGTTGCTCCTCCTTCCTTAGTGGTTTTAGTTGCGATAGTGCCCTTGGCCAATCTCTCTTCCGTTGGGCTGACATCATAGAAATCGGCCAAGCTGACCTCGCCTGATGAGCTCCTCGATCTTTTCATGGAGCTGAATACATTCTTCAATATCGTGGTCATGGTCATCATCGTAGAGGCAGTATTTGTTAGGATTGCACTTGTCAGGATGAGTGCGCATCCTCTCCAACCTTGGCAGTTGCTCCTTAATCTCTATCAGTACATGTGTTTTTGGTGTGTTGAGGGGTGCATAGTTATAAAAACTTCTAGGGGGAGAACCTCTTAGCACCCTTCTATCAGGGCTTCTTTGACAACGAGCTCGAGGAGGAGTTTGAGCTTGCTTGCGCTCGGGGGAGTCCCGAAGCACGATCAAACTTTGTTCGGCTTTTCTCCAACTACGAGCTTGCTAGACTCGCCTACCTACTGCTCTCCCATGGCTTTCTCATCCTTCAACTTGAAGGCTTCTTTAGCTTGGGCATATCCTTTAGCTCGACCTAGCATATCAGCAAAATCCCTAGGATACTTCTTCTTCAGGGAGAACAACAGATCATTCTTTTGAAGGTCATCCTTTAGTGCGGCCATGGCGATGGACTGGTATAGATTCTGGACCTCAGGGGCAGCAGCATTGAAGTGATTGACATAGGCCCGAATGGACTCTCCTTCTTTCTGCTTAATATGGATGAGAAAATCCGAGCCTCATCAGGGACGTCGGCTACTAACGTAGTGAGCCATGAATTGATGGCTCATCTGGTTGAAAGAGAAGATCGTACCCAACTTTAGTGTCGAGTATCAATTTTTTGTTGCTCCCTTCAAAGTAGATGAAAAAGTTTGGCATAAGATAGCGACTGGTGCACCATGGAGCAGCATCATAGTTCAGAAGACCTCTAGATGGTCGATCGGATCAGCAGTCCCATCGTAGCTCTCAGATTGTGGGAGCTTGAAGTTCAATGGGATCAATTCCTGCATGATTTGATGAGAGAAAGGAGGATCGATGCAAATATCATTACCATGAGAGAAGGGAGCTTGGCAGAGTTCCTCAATCCATCAGTTCATTTCTTGTAGCTTTCGATCTAAGAGATCTTTGCGGTCGTGGATCTCTAATATTTTTGGACTGAACGGGTTAGAGTCCCTCCAGGGGTTGAGTCATGATCAAAGCAGGGGCTCCCTACCCTCTGCTTTCCTTTCTCAGATGTGACTTACCAACTCACCCAAGTCGGTCATCTCTAGACTGGGTCCTAGGATTTCGAAGAAGCATACTCCAGTTGGATCGGCATCGGAGGTCGCTACTGCTGCATGAATGGCATTACTTCAGTAAGGTTCCTAACCTACTGAACCAGTAGGTTAAATTATTCTGCATCCACCATTGCCATCGGTAGAGCTTGAGATGTCGGGGATGAGATGGGGGTGGGCAGATCTGGATGAGATCTGGCCATGGAAGCGATCAATCATCAGGTGGAAGCCTTTCTGAAAGGCATCCTCGTGAGATTGATCGAAGAAGAAGAACTCCAAGAGGGAAGGAGAGAGAGATCTCCGCTGAGCACTCCTTTAAGAATAAGAGAACCTCAAGAGAAAGAGGGTCCCTTCCTCCAGTGTCAATTTTGTTGGTGCAAAATCTGGTTCATGCTGGATTTGAGGTTGGAGTCGGAGAAGATGAGGCCACCATTGGTGACCTACAAAATAAGTCTCATCCAGAGTCAGGGGTGGTGGCTCTAACAAGATCCTCCAATGGTCAAGTTAGCTCTTTCGACCAATAGAAATAGAGTACTCAGAAAAGAAAGTGGTAGAGTATCGAGAGGAAGAAGAGTGCCTAGGAGAAACGTATCTAGGGATCTCTTTTATAGATGGAGCCTATAACAAATTGATGGTGACAGCCATAACTATCGGGTAGTGGGCCATTCGGGGCCATGTGGAGTTTGTTATAGAGGGTGGTGACTATTATCGTGATGTGCCAGTTCGTTGGAATTTAATAGTTGAAGTTCAAAGGAGGTAGGCACTGGCGGCGAAGAGCTTCAAATTTCATCAATTCTAGAGGAGTTAGAACTCCTTTAGGATTGTTTATGAGTAAATGGGTTCATGCTATGTAGATTGCTGGATCCACGTAGGTGTGGAGGCCCTTCCAGGCGACTGCATGGAGTTTGGCCAGAAGAGGTTTGGAAGTCCACTAGAGAAATCCTGAAGGAAGTTCACTGGAAGAATCCAGAAGGAAGTCTACTGGAGGAATCCAGAAGGAGGTCTGTTGAAAGGATTCGAAAGGAGTTCAGCTGATGAAGAAATCTAGTTGAGGATAAAGTCTAGAAGGAGTCTAACTGATGGAGGAGTTTGGTTAAAGAAGAAGTTTGGAAGGAGAAGTCTGACGGTGTTTGACCATTGGAGAAGTCCGCCTGAAATTTGACTATTGAAGAAGTTCGGATGGGGTTCGACCGTTGGAGAAGTCCAATTGGAATTCGACTATTAGAGAAGTCCGGATGGAGTCTGACTGATGGAGGAGTCTGACTGAAGGAGAAGTTTGAAGGACTTATGATCGGGGAAGGTTGGCTGGAGGAATGTCGAAAGAAGCCTGCCTCATATGGAGAAGTCTGGCTGAAGGAGAAGTTCAGAGGACTTGCGATCAGGAAAGGTCGGCTATCAAGAGTGGAGGAGCTAGGCCACCCCAGTCTTTCAAGCTCATCCGGACAAGGTCCAGTGGGATCTTGTAAATTCGATCAAGGGTCAATCTTGGTCGTCACTATCGGACGGATTCATTCAGTAATTAGATATTCAGCCGAACATCAGCAGGAGCGGATCCGCCCCCAACAAAACCTATCAAAACACCCTGAAGTTCCATCTGTATGAGACTTTATCTCTTATCCACATGGGGCACATGCCTAGGGTTGCATGCACCCTCTCTCTTGCATCATTTAGCAGGAGGACAAGAGCACCAGATGCTCTCTTATAGGCGCATGACATGTGGCCCCATGTCTAGGTGTCCAGGGTCAGTAGTTGACCTATGTCCAAAAATAGGAATTAGCAGATGATAGGAATTAGTAGGTATTATCTATCCATCTAACAAATTTAGACCATCCTTTTTTGATCTGGACAAGCTCCAGTTAGACTAAGACAAGATTTTTGAGTGAGTCCAAACAAATTTGGCTCAGTCGAGATGAATCTAAGTGATCACAAAAAGAAGAATGTTAGTTTCAATCGAGTGCTAGCACGATTTTCTTGAACCTAATTGAATCTCATTCAGATCAATTGAACTAGGTTAGTTCAATTGATGATCACCAGATTCAAACCCTTATTTGTGTGACCCAGTTAGGTTCAGTTCTGTATGGTAATGGGATATGTCATGATCTCTATCATCGACATCATCGAAACTCCTTTCGATGGATCAGAACTCTTCTGATTCGAACAGCTAGAATGATCGATCATCTAAATCATTCTAATTGCTCCCAAAATCCACCAGTGACACCTAGCAGTATATGGTGGCAACCCATAGAGCTGAATGCGAACCTCTTGGTGCAGCTACCTGATGTGATTAAGTTCTTCTATCTTGAGCCCGATCAGATTAGGGTTAAGGTGAACTCGTCAAACCCAATAGTCTCTGTCATATGATGTAATCATTCGATTCGAGTCCAATGTGAAAATCCTAAATAGAAACTCTTTCTATTATTTCACTCTACCATGGCCATGGGCTTCTGGACTTGATTCTCATGATCATCATAGGGCTGCTCCTCTATACCACCGAGGTAGATAGATTCCATCTTGATGCAATCCAGTTTCCTACAATGAACATGCTATAGCCAACATACACCTCAGGATTTTGATATGGCTAGGAGACCGAGTAATGGTGTAGTCAAACTATAACACCCTCAAGGTGAACTGCCGATGCACCTCAGGTCAAAGAACCAGACACACTACTGCAGCATCGAGTCAGTCATTGACGAGAAGGTAGACTTCCTAATGACTACTCGAGGTGGTCACGCTCAGTGCCCTCATTCTCTAACGAGTACCTGTACTCTCGCTCCGGTGTCTCCACACCATAGACTCAAGACTCATCTACTAAAGAGAAGCGATTGTACACCAACCTTCCGGATCAATCACCATCCTCGTGATGATCCTATGGTCGGGAGCATTTTATGAGTTAATAATGATTATTCATGTCTTAAATTTTCAACTCTTGAAAATATGAATTATCATTACCATTAACTCAAAGGATGTATCACAGACACTAAATACACATATGTGATAGAAAATAATTCCCATTTTATTAATTTATAGTCAAAATTATAATTTTGCCCCTAGAAGTGTATTACAAGTGTCAGCCAATTCTGGCTTCTAGGGCACATATATCTAACAATCTCCCCACTTGTCCTAAAGCCAATTGGCTACAAGTCTAAGTCCCATCTTCTCAAGGTGGGCTTCGATCTTCTGCTGGCCCAACGGCTTTGTAAGTGGGTCTGCCACATTATCTGTGGAGTCGACTCTCTTGACCTCGACGTAACCCTTCTCAAGGTAATCGCGGATGAGGTGGTATCGCCGCTCAATATGCTTGGATTTCTGGTGAGACCTCAGGCTCCTTAGCAAGGGCTATGGCACCATTATTGTCGCAGTAGCAGAGGAATGGACACGTCTGATGGCATTACTCCTAATTTCTGCAGCAAACTTCTTATACCAGAATGCTTCCTTTGTAGCCTCTGATGCAGCGATATATTCTGCTTCCATGGTGGAATCTGCTATCACAGTTTGCTTGGAACTCTTCCAGCTGACAGCACCACCATTGCACACAAACAGACTTCCAGATGTCGACTTTCGATCATCTATATCGGACATGAAATCCGAGTCTGTGTATCCCTGGACTTGGAGTTCTCCATTACCAAAGACCAACATCATATCCTTAGTTCTTCTCAAGTACTTAAGGATACATTTCACAGAAGTCCAGTGTTCTTCACCTGGATTTGACTGATATCTGCTTGTGACACTCACAGCATGGGCTATATCAGGTCGTGTACATAGCATGGCATACATGAGGCTCCCTATTGCAGAAGCATAAGGGATCTTGCTCATGCGTTCTATTTCCTCAGGTGTGCTGGGGCACATCTTCTTGGAAAGATGAATACCATGTCTGAAGGGTATTAATCCCCTCTTAGAGTTTTTCCATACTAAACCTCTTTAGTACTTCTTCTATGTACATCTTCTGTGAAAGTCCTAGCATCCTATTCGGTCTATCCCTATAGACCTTAATTCCTAGAATAAAGGATGCTTCACCTAGGTCTTTCATGGAGAATTCCTTGGACAACCACATTTTGACTGTCGTCAACATGGAAATATCATTTTCAATAAGGAGGATGTCATCCACGTACAATACGAGGAAGACAACAGCGCTCCCACTGACCTTTTTGAAAACACAGGGTTCCTCTTCATTTTTGATGAAACCAAACATTTTGATCACATCATTGAAACGAGTGTTCCAGCTCCGAGATGCTTGCTTAAGTCCATATATGGACCTTTGCAGCTTGCAAACCTTGTGATCAGTATCACTGGATGTGAAACCTAGCGGCTGTTCCATATAGATATCTTCCTCAAGATATCCATTTAAGAATGCCATTTTCACGTCCATTTGCCATATTTCATAATCGAAATAGGCTGCAACAACAAGCAATGTGCGGATGGATTTTAGCATAGCCACTGGGAAAAGGTATCCTGATAGTCAATGCCTTCGCGTTGACTATAACCTTTTGCCACTAGTCTAGCCTTGAATGTCTCCACATTTCCCATCTGCACCAATCTTTCTCTTGAAGATCCATTTACACCCAATAGGTACTATACCTTCTGGTGGATCTACCAAGGTCCAGACTTGGTTTGAGTGCATCGAGTCAATTTCTGACTGCATTGCCTCTAGCCATTTCTCGGAGTCGATATCTGATATCGCCTCGTTGTAGGTTTTGGGATCATCACCATGAGCACCATTACCTATGAGGAACATTTTCTCTACATCCTCTGAAATAAGTACCTTTCAGGGGATGGAAAACTCTTTCTCGACTTGATCTATGGTGGAGGAGGTAGTGTTCTTATTGGCTCAACCTGATTTGGTTCCAATTGGTCCCTTAGCTCGTTGTACTTGTTGAGAACTTTCTCATCAAGCTTAATCTGCTTTCCAATGCCGCTATCTTGAATAAACTATTTTTCAAGAAAGATGGCATGTCGACTCACAATCACATTGTGGTCTTCTGGAAATGTAGAAATAGTATCCTAATGACTCTTTAGGATATCCTATGAATCGAGCTCTAAAGGACCTAAACTCTAACTTGTCCGCTTGTTGTCTTTTGACATGAGCCGGACAACCCCAAATTCTGAGATGACTCAGACTTGGTTTCTTACCATGCCATATCTCATACGGTGTGGTAGGAACGGTTTTAGAGGGAACCCTATTCAGTAGATAAATTGAAGTTAACAATGAGTGTCCCCAAAGAAAATCAGGGAGGTCTGTGAAGCTCATCATGGATCGGACCATATCCAATAGAGTCCGATTTCTCCATTCTGAAACCCTATTGAGTTGAGGTGTTCCTGGTGGAGTCCATTGAGAGACTATGCCATTTTTCCTTAAGATAGTCTAGGAATTCTCGGCTAAGGTATTCACCTCCTCGATCTGATCGAAGAACCTTAATGGGTTTTTCTAGTTTATTTTTCTACTTCATGTCTGAATTCTTTGAACTTTTCAAAAGCTTCAGACTTGTGTCTCATAAGATACACATACCCATACCTAGATAGATCATCGGTAAAGGTAATGAAGTAGACAAAATTGCCTCTAGCCGGCACATCAAATGGGCCGCACACATCAGTATGTACTAGGGCAAGGAGATCTGTGGCCCTTTCCCCATGTCCTAACAAAAGGGAGTTTAGTCATTTTGCCTTGAAGACAAGATTCACAAGTTGGATATGACTCGAAAGTCAATGGACTCAATAGCCCATTTTTCTCCAATTTGTTGATCCTATCTTCTGCTATATGACCTAATCTCAGGTGCCATAGATATCTATCATTTGGACTATCCCTAGGTCATTTGTCGTTTGGCATTCACGTTTTGCTCGATAGTTAGAAAGGTACAAATATCAATATGTAGCTGATAAAGACCATTTAATAAGAAAACCATTTGCAATTTTATTTCTTTCATAAAGAATGTTACAATGGTCCTTAAAGAAGGTAATCACATAACCTTCTTGTGCTAAGCATGAAACAGAAATCAAATTTCCTGCTAGCTGCAGGCACATAATAACAGTCTTTTAAAACTAAGTCTAAACCAGATGGTAATCGAAGAGGGTATGTTTCCCACGGCCACTGCAGCAACTCTTGCTCCATTACCGATGCGTAGGATCATGTCTCCATCCCTCAGCCTCCTGCTATCCTCAAGACCCTGCATAGAAGTGCACAGATGAGCACTAGAACCAGAGTCAAGCACCCAACTGGATGCAGAAGAAAATCCGTAAGGTTAGACTCAATAACGAGCATACCTCCAGAAGGACCTGCTCCTTCTTGTTCTTCAGGGTGGCCAGGTAAGTAGGGCAGTTTCCGCTTCCAATGGCCGTCGCTGTTGCAATGAAAATACTTTTCTTTGTCAGCGGCCTTCTTCTTCAGGCTCTGCCTTCTTCTTCTTTGCCCTCCTTCCACCTTTTGCTTTTTCACAGACTTCTTTTTCTTTTCATAAGACTTTCTTTTGGAAGAAGTCCATTCCATAGCAAGAACTGAGCCTTTAGAACCTTTCATAGAAAGCTCAGCGGTAACCAGCATATTCATTAATTCGGCCAAGGAATTTTGAAGTTTATGCATGTGGTAATTCATGATGAATTGCCCATATGCATCAGTCAAGGATTGCAGAATAATATCAGTTCTGCAGATCCAAGTCTAACTTCACACCGAGCTTCTCAAGCTCTTCCAAGTCCTTGATCATTATCAGACAGTGATCTTGGACTGACTGCCCATCACGCATCTTTAGCCTTAAAAAGTCATTTTGTGACTTGATACTTGGCTGCGCGACTCTGTTCACCAAACATCTCTTATGGGTGAGCCAACATTTGGCGAGCAGTCCTAATATCTTCATGTTGGCGCTGGAGCTCATCAGACATCGAGCCCAACATGTAATATCTGGCCTTATTATCTTCGTCTATCCATTTTTCAAGAGATGCTCTCTGTTCAGCAGATGGATGAGCTGGTAAGGTGGGAGGGTCCTGGTCCAAACATGGGTTAACTTCTCAGAACCCAAAATAATTTTGTAGTTCCTGAGCCAATCTTTATAATTGGGTCCGGTCAGTCTATGTGTGTCCAGGATACGTGCTAATGGGTTGGACGCAGACATTTTCCTATAGAGAGTCAAAGATTTTTAGTTAGATACTTTGTAATTATGACTTGACCAATTTATTTAGAAATTTTATTTTTAAATAAATTAGCTCCCACTATTTTCTCGGATCCCTACACTTCCTCTGTAGAGATGCAAAAATCTCCATGATTAATGATTTCTAGTGGGTGGTGCGGTCTCACCAACTGACTCATCACCTCACCTAACAGTTATTGGTGATGGGTTAGCCAATGAGTGAACAACTCTTGTTCAATGATTCTCTAATCATGGTGCACCCAAACTTGATCTCTAATTCATGAATCTCACCGTATCCAGAATATTGATCCACTCCTTAGTTAAGTCAGACCCACCATTTGCACTGAATTGGATTCTCTCATCCGTATCCAGAATATTGAGCCCAATCCATCCTCCAGCCCATAGCATCCAATGCCTAATAGACATGGTTGCATCTTTTCGGTGCAACTGAGCCACTGTATCCAGCCGAGAACAATCAACCTAGGGAAGGGCCCACACATCTACAATGGTGGAAGACCTCAGACTTAATCTTTTCTTAGGGAGAATTGATTCAGGTCTCATTAAACTAGACTTGGCTTAGTCATAACAATTATGACTAACCTAGTGGCATGGGTTAGCTCGGATTATTGACCACCTCAGATCAGAACTGTGTCAACAGATATGGCCAGGTAAGTGAGATCGGTGGAAGGAATATGCCATTAACTCGTATAAGAATGCATTCAGGTCGAGTAGCTTCCAATTAAAAATCCAGTCGGTCGTATCTATGCCAAACTTACCTTAGACACCAAATTATTGAGTCAGAACCAATTGGGTTAGCCTACAATCCAGACTCTAACCTCTGAGCCTAATTAGGTCTTGCTTGATCGAGTCATACTCAATATGATTCGATCTTGACCCAGACTTAATCCTATTAGGCTGGTCAATTTAAGCATTGTTGATCCCATCTAACCAACTCTTGATTCAGGTTTGATCAACCGCTTAGACCTAATTGAGCTACCCAAGCCCGAACCCAATTTTATGAATATGTCTTAGATCTAAAAATTCTCAATTTTTAGATCTAATTAATTTTATAATCTTAATTTTTAATTTAGTTTTGGGTTCATGAACAAAACATATAACAAAAGTTCTAGGATTTCATGATCTAGGATTTTATAGAAAAATAAGTTCGGATTTCTAATTAAGGATGAACGTGCAGCACTCCTACATGTCATAAGAATACCCCATCGAATGGAAGGAGAAGACCTTTAAACTCTACTTTGTTCTTATGATCGGACAGCCATGGAGAATGCCTTAATCAAAAATATAATTTTTCACTACAAAACTAGTTAGATCTAGACCATATATCGCATATACAATTAATGATCTAACTAATACATGTTTTGCATACATCTTATGTATCATAACTAAAATAATATGCATACTTTCAGATCTAAAATATCTCATATTAAATCTAAAAAATAAAATTTTAAATTTGATCATATCAAATATAAAACTATTCTAGACATCTTATAGAACTATTCTATGACTAGTCTAAGCATGCATCTTTCATATCTCATATGAATAAATCAAAAATTAAAAAAAATATTTTTTATTTTTAGATCTAATTATAATAATTATAATATTAAAAAAAATAAAAATTAAATTGATCTAAAATTATATTTAATCAAATTAAATACATGATCATACTAGACTACATATAGAACTATTCTATACCTAGTCTAGTCATACATCTCATACATATTAGATCTAAATGATTTAAATTTTTAATCTTTTAATTTCAAATCTAATCACATCTAATGTAACATCTAAAATTTTTTAATATCATATCATAATCAAAAATAAAATTAGATCTAAGGTAGATCTAAAGAACTATGAACCTGACTCTGATACTAGTTGAAGAAAAAATCCTATTTTCCAACATAGGATCATTCAGATCTGATTAGATCTGAAAAAATATTTTAAAATTTTTTTTCTCAAATCATAATCAGATCTAAGACATCTTGAATTTGATCCTTTATGATCTGATATTAAGATCAAAAATAAAATTAAATCTAATTTAATTTCATACCTTGTATTCGGATAATCAAATTATCCTATGATGATTCTGATCTATCTTGAGGTTCTGGAAGGAGCTACGCAAGTGCCTGACTGTAAGGATTTATGGTGCTCCCAAGCCGTGAAAGGCCATGGGACGAGTCAGGGGGTTGGCTCCAAAGATTCTAGGGGCTTGGTTGGTGCTACGAAAATCTGGGACACAAGGTGAAGTAAGAAACCAAAGCTGGGGAATCAAGACTGCAGAAAGAAGATTTTTTATAGGTTAGCTAGCTCAGTCCAAAATTGGGTCAGGTAGGTCTCAATGCATAAGCAAAATAGAAAGCTACATGTTCGAAACAACTAGCACGACATAGGACTGAGCCGGCTCAATTTCAGACTGAGCTGGCTCAGTTTCAGACTGAGCTAACCTAGTGGAACTTAGCTGGCTCAATGTTGAGAATGAGTCGGCTCAGTGCGCGGGCAGAGTTATGTGAGGGTCTATTTTGGGCTAGGGTCTAGTTTGATCCTAGGGGTCTTAAGGCCTGGTTTGAGAGGTCTTAATAGGGCAAATTCATGTATGGGTCGAGTCTAGATTCAAAGGATGAGAGCATGGAAGATATGGGTGTACATGGGCTCGGTGAGTGCTTTCATATATTGGGTTAGCCACGGAAGTTTTTGGTCGGGCCTAATGGCTATGTATAAATACATAGGTTGTATTAGGGTTTAAAGGGTTGGAATCAATACTGACCTTTTTTTCCTCAACTCTCTTATTCTCTTCTCTCTAGAGTTGCCATCCTAGGGTTCTTGAAAAAGCCCTAGAGAAGGAAGGCATCTTCCTCAAGCCCAAAGAGGGAGGCGCCTCATTATAGATCCAAGTGGAGGATCAATGGTTTGCTACCCATAGAGAACATCACAGATTCCTTTAGGTCCATGCTAAAGATCACGAGCTTCTACAACATGATATCGATGCTTGTGATGTCAAAAATTATTGGTGTTCGAGCGATATCATGGGTCTACAATTTGATATCAGAGCTAGGTGATGTCTGGGATGTTGTGGATGATAATATGGTATCAAAGCTAGGTGATGCCTGAAACATTATGGATGATAATATGGTATCAAAGCAAGATTTCAAAGCCTGATGGTGAGCAGAAGGAGCCAGGTTTTAGAGCCTGATGGTGCGTAGAAGGAGCCAGGTTTCAGACCCTGACGGTGTATGGAAGGGGAGGAGAAGTCGTACAAGATAAAATCAAAAATCTGCACAAGGATTCCATGGTATGTCTCAAATCTATCTTGTTATTGCTGTGGTTTGGCCAACCAGGAGCAGCAAGTTGAAGGTGGAGGTTGAGAGGATTAATAGAAAGAGATTTTCTTGGGATGGAAGGATTTGGTGCATGATTGGCTGATCAGTCTTGGTGGAAAGGCCAAGGTGTATGATGGTTATGTGATAGGCAAGGAGCATTGGAGTGCTACAGTAGTGCTTTCCTGAAGATGCAGGGCTGAGAGAGGCTCGATGATGCAGCAGCTGAGGAAGGTTTCTCAGCAGAGAGCATCAGGGTTCTCTAGGAAGATGGACAATGTAGGGCTATTGAAGAGAGGTTTCCTAAGGGGTAATGGTCGAAGGAAGGTTGAAGAAGTGACTATACATCCTTCGATGTTAAAAAGGTGGGAAACTAGTTGGAGATGTATTCAACGGTTCGATCAGAGCATGGATTTGCAAAGCCTTAGGGATGATGGAGATGGATGATCCATAGAGATCCAGCAGGTCAGCATTGGATGGCTGTAGAGCAGTGCAGAGACAAGGCCAGGAAGCGCTAGAGTGCTGCAAGAGTGCTATCCTGGAGGCACAGGATTAAGAGAGGCTCGGTGGTGCAACAGTCAAGGAGTGTATCTCAGTAGAGAGTGTCAGTGGTATCTCAAGAAGATCGAGTGTAGGTCTCAAGGAGAGCCAAAGGATCTCAGGAAGCGCCAGGGGGTCTCTAGCAGCTGGGAGTATCATGGATCAGATTTCTTCTATAGGAGCACTAGGGAGAGTCATGATTCAAGTGGAGGATGGTTCTTCGAGTGCAACTGAAGCGATGGCTGGTGTAGGGGCAGAAGAGAAGGACAAGGATGGAATTTCCTAGGGTTCGGTCGCTGGATTCAGAAGAGTTGGATGAGCTCTTGGGTATTAGAGATGCCCGTAGGTTATGGAGGTATCCGAGATGACTTTGAAGGGGTTCGCAAAGCATGGAGGATTTGAAAGGGCAGCAACGGTGTTCGAGGTGCAGCAATAGGCTTAGTAATGCAGCATTGAGTGATTGGTCTCGAGGGACTTAATGATAGAGTCAACTTCTATGGCATCAGATGGACTTCAGATATAGGTGGAGCTCCGCAATGGTGGCTTCATAAGTGGAGACAAAATTTGGCATGAGTTCAGAGCATCGGTGATGCACAGTTTTAGATGGAGTGGTGCGTGCAGGTGGACAGGCGTAGCTCTAAGGAGATCATGTTAGGTGGTATAGCATGTGCTCATGTAGAAATGCTGTAGGTTCTCTAGGAAAGTCTAGAGAAAGTGATGCAGTTGCTAAGCAGAAGGAATCCTACAATTCTACGATGGTGCCAAGAAGCAAGCATAGGTCTTCAATAGTGGAGACGGTCATCCCAAAGGCCTCAAAGGTGCACAACAACTGAAGATCATTTATAGAGGCGATGTTTGCACAGATGCTATTGAGTATGCAGGGATAGTGGAATCGTGTAGGAGGACATTGTTGAGGGGTTTGTCAAGGCTTAGGGCACCAAGGTGGAGATTGTGAGGATTTGTGGTGCTCCCAAGCCTTGGAAGGCCACGAAAGGAGTCAGAGGGTTAGCTTCAGAGATTTCAGGGGCTTGGTTGGTGCTATGAAAACCTGGGATACAAGGTGAAGAAAGAAACCAAAGCTGAGGAATCAAGACTGCAGAAAGAAGATTTTCTGCAGGTTAGTCAGCTCAGTCCAAAACTGGGTCGGCTAAGTCTCAGTGCACAGGCAAAATAGAAAGCTGCGCATTCGAAACTGCTGGCATGGCATAGGACTGGGCCGGCTCAATTTCAGACTGAGCCGACTTAGTTTCAGACTGAACCAACCTAGTGGAACTTAGTCGGCTCAGTGTTGAGATTGAGCCAGCTCAGAGCATGGGCAGAGTTACACGAGGATCAATTTTTGGCCAGGGTCTGGATTGATCCTAGGGGTCTTAAGGCAGCTAATTCATGTATGGATTGGGTCTAGATTCAAAGGATGAAAGCATGGGAGACATGGGTGTACATGGGCTCGGTGAGTACTTTCATGTATTGGGTTAGCCAGGAGTGTTTTTGGTCGGGCCTAATGGCTATGTATAAATACATAGGTTGTATTAGGATTTAAAGGGTTGGAATCAATATAGACCTTTTCTCCCTCAACTATCTTCTTGTCTTCTCTCTAGAGTTGCCACCCTAGGGTTCTTGAAGAAGCCCTAGAGAAGGAGGCATCTCCCTCAAGCCCAAAGAGGGAGGCACCCCATCACAGATCCAGGTGGAGGATCGGTGGTTTGTTGCCCATATAGAACATCACAGGTTCCTTCAAGTCCATGCTAAAGATCAAGAGCTTTCGCAACATGATATCGATGCTTGTGATGTCAAGGATGATTACTGTTCGAGTGATATCATGGGTCTACAATTTGGTATCAAAGCTCGGTGATGCCTGAGATGTTGTGGATGGCAATATGGTATCAGAGCTAGGTGATGCCTGAAATATTGTGGATGATAATACTGACCTCTACTGATATCCACTCAGATAGGATCTGAAGGTCTTCCACTTCTGAATCTATAGTTCAAAAATTATATTTGAATCTGATCTTGAAGTTCTTCAAATCTCTTTTGAAGAGGCAGTGGTCGTCTTTTTCAGCAATGCTGTCTTCTTCCTGATCTGGGTGCCTTTCTTCCTTGAATCGCACTTGAACCTATGCCCAACTCCTAGGGCATCGAGAGGAGAGAGAGAGGATCAGAAGATGGCATGGAATATATGTGAGAAGCCTTGCGGCATAGAGAATGGAAGAAGCACACAAACCCTAGGCATAGATAGGGTTTAAATAGACCCTGTTGCGCCATGCAGTGACACATCATCCCAGCCAATCAGAGGCCTTCATTTAATTAAATCTAAATCTGATTGGTGGGAAGATGTCATCTGATCCAATCAGATGAGAGCCCCTTTGAAATCCACATAGGTGGCACCTAAACTGGATAAACCCAATCTATTTGATGCCTAGGTGTTTAAACCTATCAAAACACCCTGAAGTCCCATCTATATGGGACTCCATCTCTTATCCACATGGGGTGCAAGCATAGGGTGGCATACACCCTCTCTCTTGCATCATTTAGTAGGAGAACAAGAGCCCTAGATGCTCTCCTATAGGCGCATGACACATGTCCCAATGTCCAGGTGTCTAGGGTCAACACTTGATCTATGTCCAAAAATAGGAATTATCAAGTGATAGAAATTAGTAGGTGTTGTCTTAAATCCATATAATAAATTAAGACCATCCTTTTTTGATCTGGATAAGCTCCAGTCAGACTAAGACAAGATTCCTGAGTGAGTCTAAATAAATTTGGCTTAGTCAAGATGAACCGAAGTGATTACAAAAAAGAGAATGTTAGGCTCAATCATGTGCTAGCATGATTTCCTTAAAACTATTCAGATCTAATCCAAATTAATTGAACTTGGTTAGTCCAATTGATGATATTCAGACCCAAATCCTTGTTTGTGTGACCTAGTTAGGTTCAGTTCCATATGATAATGAGATATGTCACGATCTCTATCATCAACATTACCAAAACACCTTTCGATGGACCAGAACTTTTTTGATTCATATAATTAGAATGATCAATCATCTAAATCATTCTAATTGCTCTCAAAATCCATCAGTGACACCTAGCAGTATATAGTGGCAACCCATCAAAACTAAAAGTAAACCTCTCGGTGCAACTATCTGTGTGATTGGGTTCTTCTATCTTGAGCCCCGACTAGATTAGGCTTAAGGTGAACTCGTCAAACCTAATATCAATCATATAAATTAATCATTCGATTCAAGTTCTTTGTGAAACCCTAATAAAAACTCTTTCTATCATATTCAAACTACCATGGCCATGGACTTATGGACTCAATCTCATGATTATCATAGGGCTACTCCTCATCTACCGAGGTAGATAGATCTCCTATTGGTGCAATCCAATTCCTACAATGAACATGCTATGGCCAACATACACCTTAGAATTCTAAATGGCTAGAAGATCAAGTTATGGTGTAGTCAAACTATAACACCCTCAAGGTGAACTATCGATGTACCTCAGATCAAAAAACTAGATACACCACTGCAGCATCAAGTCAGTCATCGATGAAAAGGTAGACTTTCTTATGACTACTCGAGGTGGTCACGCTCAGTGCCCTCATTCTCTAATAAGGATCTATACTCTCGCTCTGATTTCTCCACATTATAGACTCAAGATATATCTATCCTAAGAAAGTGATCGTACATCAAACTTGTAGATCGATCAGCATCCTCATGATGATCCTACGGTCGAAAGCGATTTATGAGTTAATTATGAAAATTCATATCTTAAATTTTCAACTCTTGAAAATATGAACTATCATTATCATTAACTCATAGGATGTATAATAGACACTTTAAATACACACTATGATAGAAAATTATCTTTTTATTAATTTATAATTAAAATTATAAAATTGCCCTTCAAAGTGTATTATAAGTGTTAGCCAATCTGGCTTCTAGGGCACACATCTAACATGGAGATACCGGTATGGCATACAAGTGAGATGTATGAATACATCATCACTGAACGTGACCAACTCTGAAGCATTCTACTATTGAGAATTGCTCTGATATGATATAGGTATAAGTATCCCTTAGAGCTTAGATCATCATAGTGGCTTGCAAGCAACTCACTGTGCTCTAGTACTAGACTAACTAAATTTTTAATTTAGTAATGAAAGATTTTTGGGTATAGTCAAGTACTTGCAAAGTTGATGAGTGATCACGATGGGATTGACCACTCCAAGAGTTGGAGAAGAATGCATCACTATATTTCAATATAAAAAAATCTTGGCCAGGATAATCCATAAGATGGATTTGATATTTTGAAATACAATATGGATGACCTAATCAAGGTTGATGTTAAACTCTGAGGTGTCCTACGAGCATTTTGGTCAAGAGAATGAATTATACAGAAACTATATCCACATGGGTTCTAAGGATGTTGTTCTACACATTCGACCTATCCGATCATCGGGTATCATTGCTAGATGGTCATTTTGATTGGTATAGAAATTGGTTCTTATACTACTGGCTTATGTTCAGACCTATGGAGTCACACACATAAGAGGTCTTGATCTGATTGGATGGTTGATCAATAATTAAGAATTGTTTGAGAGTTAAACAATCAATACGATTGATGTTTAACCTAGTGCAAGCATTACATGAGGATTGATTAGCAATTCAATTGCTAATTGGCTTAATTTGATTAAAACAAAGAACTGAGATTAAGTCTAATTAAACATAATTTAATTAGATTTAGTTTGGGCTAGATTGGATCAAATCCAATTGGTTTATTGGATGAACCAATTGTAAGGAAGAACTAGTCCTAGTCTAATTAGGACTTGACTAAACCTAATCTCTAATTTGATTATAAATTAAATTAAAATTAAATTAAATTAAATCTAATTTAATAAGATTATTAGTTGGACTAAGACTTAATCTAATTAGACTAAATAAATCTTAATTTAGTTTCATCCATGGATCAAGTTGGACCAAGTCAAATTAGGAGTCCTAGCGAGACTAGGACTCCCAAATCCTTGCACCATTCAATCTCCATGCACTCTCCATAAAATTTTATTTAATTTTATCATGGAATCATTCTTTTTTAGAGAAAGGACATGCATCCCCACATTCCATATACTTCTTATATAGTATTTGGTTGAGGACCAAGTCAAAATAAATTAGTTGTTTTGATTCCAAACTCTATTTGATAGAGTTTATTGCAACCAAAATTCTTATCCAAGTATGGCACCTAAACTCCTAATTTTTTTCTAAAACATTAATAAAAAATAAAAAATTTTAATGTGCCAAATACTAGGTGGTCCACACGCAAAATGGAGGGGACTCCCAAGAGTTGGGCACCCCATGTCTGCCCTAATATGGAGGTCTCTTGACTAGGTATTTGACCTAAACAAGGACTCCTCCATATCTCTCAATATAAAAGGGTTTTTAACCTAATTTTTTCAAATATCACAAGTCTAAGAAAGAGGTCTTTGGGCGTGGAGTGGTTGGGTGTAGAGTGGTTTAGAAATGGGAATTGTAAAGGCACCAATCAAGGTGCTTTGGTGAGAGAAAAAGAGAAGAAGAAGAGGGTCTTCTTCTAGGATTTTCTTCCATCTATTTCTCCATTCTTTTTATGATTTTGAGAAGTGTAGTAGGTCCAAAATCATCTTCCTCATCTTTTAAAAATTGGAGGATCCAAGTATCAAAGAAAGAAAGATACAGATCAACCATCAAAGAAGGATCAACACAGTTCTAGCAAACTATGTTGATTTTTGGGCATCAAAATTTTGATCAACGATCAAGGCTCATATGGACAACTTGTAGAGGTCAGATGTGTGTGCAGCTCAGAATGACAATCTTAAGCCCTGATCAACAAGTTAGAGAACTCAATCTGCAAAGGTATGGATGATACGATCATCTTTCTCCTATTTAGATTTGATCTAGCATAGAACAATTTTTTTGTTGATATGATCAAGATGATTTATTTTTATGTTTTAATTTCTAATTTAATATCATATTTTAATCATGTAATAGGATCCTAATTCTAGGGTTTTTCATATTTAATTATGAATTAATATGATTAATTCATATTTTCACTACATAGATTTTAAAAAAAAATTAAAATCTAACCCTAAGACCCTAGACTAGTTCCTTCAATATTTGCTTTCAATTTTGTGATTCCCTCTACATTTTCTAATCTAGTAATCAACCTAAGGGCAAAATTCCTATCAAATGGGCATTGCAATGCTAATCCTTCTATGGGGAGATCCCAAATCTATCCAAGTCTTTCAGGTGTGATGCAAAAGGTTACTCCTTTTACCGTACTTTTTAAATCATCCTCTCTCCTAGTCATGCATCTATAGAACTCTCTGACTAAATGAGGATAGGTAGGTTGGTTGATGGAGAAGAAATGCTCCCACTGCTAGTTTTGGATCCATGTGCTAATCCTCAACCCCTCCCAGTGAAAAAATTGGAAGTCCACATTTCTTTCGATGGTTACTTGTTGATCCAGAAGTGAAGAATAAGGAACAGGCGACTGGGGAATGAGATTACCTTCATTATAGTCAGAATCCACTACGCTTGAAGATTCATGCTACTTTGTTGGATTTAGTCTCCTTCAAATAATGCATTTTCTTCTAGGCTCCATTGCACATCATGGAGGAAGAATCCAAAGAAATTCGGGAAGATGATAGGTGGAGAGGTCAAAAGGGGGTCCCTTATGGCCTTAGAACAAGTCTAGGGTTGAACAGTGAAAGAGCAAAGCAAGACGAGGAGAGGACTTGGCTTTAAAAACTAGATTTCCAACCATGAGTCGACTCCAGGTTTTCATGAGTCAACTCTCCATGAGTCAATTATGAGTCGACTTCAGGTTAAGTAGTCCAGAATTTTAATTTTTCATAAAAGAAGAATATGTGCATCTGATTGAGAGATAGTTGATAATTGAGTCTAATATATTAATAGACATATGAAATATGAGATCTTTTTGAAGGTTTAGAGAGGAGACATGATTTTAAGTCAATGAACAAATTAAAGGAACCAGATTTAGGGTTTCATAGGTAAATCTTGAAACTATTTCAAGATCTTGCAGCGAAAGACTTAAATAAATCTAAAATTTATTTAAATAACCATGTAAACATCTAGATCTCAGATCTATTACATGATTAAAGTATGATATTAAATCAAAAATTAAAATCAAATAAGAAAGAAAAAGGTTGATCAAATCAACCTAGATCTACACTACATCAAATGCAGGCATGAAGTTTATAGATCAAATTTATTACTTGAGCAAGTTTAGATATTCTAACTTATTGATCCAGGCTTGAGGATGAAGTCACAAGCTGCGTACGCATCCGGTCTCTAGGAGTCGTCCACACGAGTCTACGATCTCTAATCTGAAGTCCGATGCAGGAAATCAGCATAACATGCTAGTACTATATTGATCCTTCATCGATGGTCGATCTGATGCTCCCTTCTTCAAAATTTGGACTCTCCAAAATATGAGAAGGAAGATGAGAGTTTGCTAATCTAAGAGTCTCTCAAAAAAAACTCAAAAGAAAGGAGGAGAGATTGAAAATAAAATAGTCCTAGAAGAAGTCCATCTTCTTCTTCTCTTTTCTCTCTCCTAGACACCTAGTTTGGTGCCTATGGAACCCCATGCCCAAGGACCCTCTTTCTTTGATTTTTGCACACCCCAAAGCTCTATATTCTATGAAAAAATTAGAATAAAATTTGTTCAATAAATAGGAAAAAAGAAGAGTCCAATTTAGATCAAATTCCTAGACTAGGAATATCCAAACATGGGAAGTTGTTGGGGCGCCCAACTCCTAGGCACCTCCTCCATAATTTTTGGCATAGACCAGCAAGGAAGGATGCACAAAAAAAGAGATTATTTTCATTGAATAAGAGAAGAATTAATTAAAAGGGGGAGCGACACTCTAGGGAAGATGTTTTGGTCAACGAGGATTCTATCTCACAGAATCCTAAGCAAAACCAGTTCCTCCTTTGACTTGGTCTTCCACCTAACTTCCAAATATGACTTGGAGGGAGAGAGGGAGCATGAAAATCAGGAAGAAAGGGATTTTTCATAAAAAATATCTAAAAAATAGGTATGGGGGGTGTTGGGACCAAGGTGGTGCAAGAAGATAGGGAGTCCTAGTCACACTAGGACTCCTATTTTGACTTGGTCAAACAAGATCTTTTAATCAAATAAAATCAAGATTAAACCAATCTAATTAAATAAGACCCTAATCTATTTTAGGACTTAATTAAATTATTTTTAATTCTAATTTATTTTTAATCAAATTAGAAAATTGGGTTAATTTGAGTTCTAGTTAGACTAGAACTAGTTCTTCCGTGCACTTGGCTTATCTAATAAACCAATTGGACTTGATCTAATCAAGCCCAAACAAAATCTAATTAAATCATATTTAATTAGACTTAATCTCAGCCTATTGGCTGAATCAAATTAAGTCAATTAGCAATCCAATTGCTAATCGATCCTCCTTCAACACTTGCACTAGGTCAAACACCAATCGTATTGATTGTTTAACCCTAGAATAATTCTTAATTATTGATCAACCATCCGATCAGATCGTAAGCTCTAATGTGTGTGACCTCATAGGTACAAATCTAAGCTGGTAGCACAAGAATAAATTTTTATATCAATTAAAGTGACTATCTAGCAATGATAACCGACAGCCAGATAAGTCGAAGGTGTAGAACACCATCTTTAGAAGCCATGCAGATATAGTTTCCATATAATTCATCACCATGACCACAATGCTCGTAGGACACATCAGAGTTCAACTATCAACTTTTATTAGGTTGTCCACATTGTATTTCAAAATATCAAATCTATCTGATGGATTGTCCTAGCCAAGGTTTTGCTATATTGAAATATAGTGATATATTCTTCTCCAACTCTTGGAGTGGTCTATTCTATCTTGATCATACTCTAACTTTGCAAGTACTTGACTATGCGCAAAAGCCTTTCATTGCTGAATTAAAAATTTAGATAGTTTGGTACCAAAGCATACTGAGTTGCTTGCAAGTCACTAAGGTGATCTCAGGTCTAAAGGATATTTATACCTATATCCCATCAGAGATATTCTCGATAGCAAAATGCCCTTGAGTTGGTCACGTTCAGTGATGATGTACCCATACATCTCACCTGTATGTCATACCAGTGTCTCCATACATCTTGGTTAAGAGGGCAATAAACCTATATGGCATATAGCGACCTATGCTCGATAGATGCTGTCATTCTAATTAACGGCCTATCATTTGGTCATGAACAAATTTAAGGACTAATCGATAAATCCTCTCTTTATCAAAACTAAATAGTCCTAAGGACTTCATCACAACAATGGAGTTTATTAGAAGATGTAAACTTATGATGAAAAAAGATGCCAAAATATTTTTCATTAATTAATAAATCAATTATAATATCTCAACCGTCAACAAGCAGATAATTGACTTTGGGACATAATTTCCAACAACTCCCACTTATCCTAAAGCCACTCGGCACAATATCTAATACTCATCTTCGACTTATGGTTGTCAAACTCCTTGATTGCCAGGGCTTTAGCGAAGGGGTCGGCTAGGTTTTTCTTTTCATCGATCTTCTGAAGATCGACGTCACCATGATCCACGATCTCACGGACCAAATGAAAGTGGTGCAAAATATGCTTTGTTTGTTGGTGTGCCTTCGATTTCTTTGCTTGAGCTATGGTGCCAGTGCTGTCGTAGTAGACCAGGACTAGACCATCAATGGAGAGTGCTACTCCAAGCTTGGTGATGAACTTGCTCAGCCACATAGTTTGCTTTGCTGCATCTGATGCTGTCATGTATTTTTCTTTGCAAATAGAGTCAGCCATTGTATGCTGCTTGAAACTTTTCTAGCAAATGGCTCCACCATTTAGAGTAAAGATATACCCCAATATACTTTTACTGTCATAATGATCAGATTGAAAGCTAGAGTCTGTAAACTCCACAAGCTTCAGATCTGACTCACCATAAACCAACCATTGGTCCTTAGTATTTCTCAAATACTTAAGGATGGTTTTAACCACCTTTTAGTGATTTTCTTCGTGATCAGACTGGTATCTACTCACCACTCCTAGTGAGTATGCCACGTCTGGTCTCGTACATGTCATTGCATACATAATAGACCCCACAACCAAAGCATATGGAATTCTACTCATACGCTCTCTCTCTTCAGGAGTTGTCGGACAATCCTTCTTAGAGAGAGAAATTCCTTAGCCTATCAGAAGATAGCCCTTTTTGGAATTCTTCATACTAAATCTCTTCAGCATAGTTTCTATGTATGTGGATTAGGACATACCAAGCATCCTTTTAGATCTATTCCTATAGATCTTCATCCCTAGGATGTAGGATGCTTCACCCAAGTCCTTCATGGAGAACTATGATGACAACCAGACTTTTATTCTTTCTAGTGCAGGGATGTCATTTTCGATTAAGAGAATATCATCCACATACAAAATAAGGAATACCACTGCTGGACCATTTGCCCATTTGTAATGTAGGATTCTTCTCCATTCTTAATGAAGCCATACATTTTGATCACTTTATCAAAATGCATGTTCCAACTTTGAGATGCCTGCTTCAATCCATAAATGGATCTTTGAAGCTTGCACACCTTGGACTTATCTATGGATGTGAACCCTTTAGCTTGTATCATATACACCTCTTTGCTCCGCTCTTCATTTAGGAAAGCTATCTTCACATTCATCTACCAGATCTCATAGTCCAGATGGGTAGCAATGGCATGCATGATCCAAATGGACTTGAGCATTGTCATAGGGAAGAACATCTCGTCATAGTCAATACCATAACATTGATGATACCCCTTGGCAACCAAATAGACTTTATTGGTTTCCATCTTTTCGTCTGTGTCCCTCTTCCTTTTGAAGACCCATTTACACCCAATAGGTTTAATCCCTTCAGGTGGGTCAACTAATGTCCATATATCATTGACCTTCATGGAATCCATTTCGGATCTCATAGCTTCTAGCCATTTTTTAGAGTCGAATCTCTGCATCGCATCCATATAAGTGATCGGGTCCTCATCATTCTCATCAAGTTCGATTGGATCACCATCCTGGACCAAGAATCCATAGTATCTATCCGAATGGTGGGGTACTCTACCGGATCGCCTTAATGGTGTGGGTTCACTAGACTTAAGATTTGATCTGATCAAATCTGACTTAGGTTCAACATTCTATGTCAGACTTTCTACCTATTGAACTTCATCAATTTCAACCTTAGAGGCAACAGTTCCTTCATCAAGGAACTTCTTTTTCAAAAAGGTTGTCCTAAGGTTGACGAACACCTTTTGTTCATCAGCATGGTAGAAATAGTATTCTTTGATCTCTTTTAGGTACCCTATAAATATACACTTATCAGACCTAGGTCCAAGCTTGTCTGTAACTAACCATTTGACATAAGCCGGGCACCCCCAAACCCTAAGGTGTGAAAGTGCTGGCTTATGCCCTATCTATATCTCATATAGGGTTTTAACTACAAACTTACTTGAAACCCAATTTAATAGATAACAAGTCGATTCGAGTGCATATCTCAGAAGGATATCAGCAAGCTGGCAAATCCCATCATAGATCGAATCATGTCTAACAGAGTCTGATTCCTCTTTTCAGACACACCATTATGCTGTGGTGTTCTAGGAGGAGTCCATTACGAGAGAATTCCATTCTCTCCTAAATATGTAAAAAACTCATCAGAAAGGTATTCTCCTCCTCAATTAGATCGAAGAGTTTTAATACTTTTCAGTTTATTTTTCTACTTCACTTCAAAATTGTTTGAACATTTCAAAAGAATCTGACTTATGTTTCATTAGATAGACATATCCATATCTGAATAGATCATCTATGAAAGTGTTGAAGTAGACATATCCACCTCTGGCACTTGTGCTCATTGGTCTACATACATCAGTATGTTCTAGACCTAAGAGCTCATTGGCTCTCTCACCTTTTTAAGTAAAAGATGATTTGGTCATTTTACCAAGAAGATAGGACTCATAGGTTGGAAGTGATTCACAATCATTAACTTCGAGGATTCCCTCCTGAGTCAACCTATTTATCTTGTTCTTATTTACATGACCTAGCCTACAGTGCCACAAGTAGATATGTGATACACTATCTAATCTAGGGTGCTTGCCAGTAGAATAGACTATATTAATAGGTTGTGATAACATATATACACCATTATTCAATTATCCACAGAAAGTGGTAACACCATTCATAATAACATTACAAACTCATTTCTTTATTGAAATTTCATAATTGTTCATAGCCAAAAGGCCTACAGAAATGATATTTAAAAAGAAACTAGGATAGAAATGATAATCACTAAGAATAATAGTATGAAATTCAAATATAAGTTTTAAAATTTCTAAAGCTAGAACTGGAACTAGTCTTTCATCTCCAACGTTTAGGAATCTCTCATCTTGCTCGAATCTTCCACTGACCTACAATCCCTGCAATAAATTGCAAATATGGTAAGGGCTACTGATATCCAATACCCAGTCAGTAATATCACAAATAGAGAAATTACAAGGAGTTATCATATAAATATCTTGTCCAGCAATAGCTTGCTTCTTTCTCTGCCTGTTCAGGTCCAGAGAGGTAATGTACTGAGGATAGTTCCTCTTTCAATGCCCCTGCTTCTTACAAAAGAAGCATTCGACTTGACTCTTATCGGGCTTGGTCTTTGGGGTCTGAGCCTATACAGGTGTCCTAGCATGAACATGTACCTTCTTGGCTTTCTTCTTCTTATTCTTCTTCCTTTTTCCAAACGATCGAGAATGAGAAGAGGAACCTCCCACTAAGTTCATCGACTCCTTATGGAGTTGGTGATCCTTCTCAAAGTTCTGCAGTAACCCCAGTAACCCGTGGTAGTCCACTTTAGGGTTTGATATTCTATAATATGTAAGGAATGGAAGATAAGATTCGGGCAGCGAGTTTAGTATTGCATCTTTTTCAAGTTGTTTGTGCAAGAAAATGCAAACCTTGCGCAAGCGCTCTATCAGCTCGATCATATACAATACATGATTAGTGATAGAGGCACCATCCTGTATTCTGGCATTGAAGATGGCACAACTAGTCTTGTGCCTCTCAACGTCATCGGGTGTGCAAAAGAATCCTCACACTTGGAGCATTTCCGTTGGCTGAGCTATCTCAAACTTACGACTGAACCTCGCTTTATCGCAGCC
>QRFJ01006301.1:0-59185 GCA_006176705.1 Cocos nucifera | reverse complement strand
CTTCTTTAAGGACCATTGTAACATTCTTTATGAAAGAAATAAAATTGCAAATGGTTTCCTTATTAATGGTCTTTATCAGCTACATATTGATGTACCTATTCTAACTATCGAGCAAAACGTGAATGCCAAACAACCTAGGGATAGTCCAAACGACAGATATCTATGGCACCTGAGATTAGGTCATATAGCAGAAGATAGGATCAACAAATTGGAGAAAAATGGGCTATTGAGTCCATTGACTTCTGAGTCATATCCAACTTGTGAATCTTGTCTTCAAGGCAAAATGACTAAACTCCCTTTTGTTGGACATGGGGAGAGGGCCACAGATCTCCTTGCCCTAGTACATACTGATGTGTGCGGCCCATTCGATGTGCCGGCTAGAGGCAATTTTGTCTACTTCATTACCTTTACCGATGATCTGTCTAGGTATGGGTATGTGTATCTTATGAGACATAAGTCTGAAGCTTTTGAAAAGTTCAAAGAATTCAGACATGAAGTAGAAAAACAAACTGAAAAACCCATTAAGGTTCTTCGATCAGATCGAGGAGGTGAATACCTTAGCCAGGAATTCCTAGACTATCTCAAGGAAAATGGCATAGTCTCTCAATGGACTCCACCAGGAACACCTCAACTCAACGGGGTTTCAGAACGGAGAAATCGGACCCTATTAGATATGGTTCGATCCATGATGAGCTTCACAGACCTTCTAATTTTCTTTGGGGACACTCATTGTTAACTTCAATTTATCTACTGAATAGGGTTCCCTCTAAAATCGTTCCTACCACACCGTATGAGATATGGCACGGTAAGAAACCAAGTCTGAGTCATCTCAGAATTTGGGGTTGTCTGGCTCATGTCAAAAGACAACAAGCGGACAAGTTAGAGTTTAGATCCTTCAGAGCTCGATTCATAGGATATCCTAAAGAGTCATTAGGATACTATTTCTACATTCCAGAAGACCACAATGTGATTGTGAGTCGACATGCCATCTTTCTTGAAAAATAGTTTATTCAAGATAGCGGCATTGAAAAATAGATCAAGCTTGATGAGAAAGTCTCACAAGTGGAACGAGCTAAGGACCAAGTGGAACCAAATCAGGTTGAGCCAATAAGAACACTACCTCCTCCACCTCGTAGATCGGAAAGAGTTTCCCATCCCCCTGAAAGATACTTAGGTATTATTTCAGAGGATGTAGAGAAATGTTCCTCATAGGTAATGGTGCTCATGGTGATGATCCCAAAACCTACAATGAGGCGATATCAGATATCGACTCCGAGAAATGGCTAGAGGCAATGCAGTCAGAAATTGACTCGATGCACTCAAACCAAGTCTGGACCTTGGTAGATCCACCAGAAGGTATAGTACCTATTGGGTGTAAATGGATCTTCAAGAGAAAGATTGGTGCAGATGGGAAATGTGGAGACATTCAAGGCTAGACTAGGTGGCAAAAGGTTATAGTCAACGCGAAGGCATTGACTATCAGGATACCTTTTCCAGTAGCTATGCTAAAATCCATCCGCACATTGCTTGCTGTTGCAGCCTATTTCGATTATGAAATATGGCAAATGGACGTGAAAACGGCATTCCTAAATGGATATCTTGAGGAAGATATCTATATGGAACAGCCGCTAGGTTTCACATCCAGTGATACTGATCACAAGGTTTGCAAGCTGCAAAGGTCCATATATGGACTTAAGCAAGCATCTCGGAGCTGGAACACTCGTTTCAATGATGTGATCAAAAAGTTTGGTTTCATCAAAAATGAAGAGGAACCATGTGTTTTCAAAAGGGTCAGTGGGAGCGCTGTTGTCTTCCTCGTATTGTACGTGGATGACATCCTCCTTATTGGGAATGATATTCCCATGTTGACATCAGTCAAATTATGGTTGTCCAAGGAATTCTCCATGAAAGACCTAGGTGAAGCATCCTTTATTCTAGGAATTAAGGTCTATAGGGATAGACCGAATAGGATGCTAGGACTTTCACAGAAGATGTACATAGAGAAAGTACTAAAGAGGTTTAGTATGGAAAACTCTAAGAGGGGATTAATACCCTTCAGACATGGTATTCATCTTTCCAAGAAGATGTGCCCCAGCACACCTGAGGAAATAGAACGCATGAGCAAGATCCCTTATGCTTCTGCAATAGGGAGCCTCATGTATGCCATGCTATGTACACGACCTGATATAGCCCATGCTGTGAGTGTCACAAGCAGATATCAGTCAAATCCAGGTGAAGAACACTGGACTTCTGTGAAATGTATCCTTAAGTACTTGAGAAGAACTAAGGATATGATGTTGGTCTTTGGTAATGGAGAACTCCAAGTCCAGGGATACACAGACTCGGATTTCATGTCCGATATAGATGATCGAAAGTCGACATCTGGGAAGTCTGTTTGTGTGCAATGGTGGTGCTGTCAGCTGGAAGAGTTCCAAGCAAATGGTGATAGCAGATTCCACCATGGAAGCAGAATATATCGCTGCATCAGAGGCTGCGAAGGAAGCATTCTGGTACAAGAAGTTTGCTGCAGAAATCAGGAGTAATGCCATCAGATGCCATTCCTCTATACTGCGACAACAATGGCGCCATAGCCCTTGCTAAGGAGCCGAGGTCTCACCAAAAATCCAAGCATATTGAGCGGCGATACCACCTCATCCGCGATTACCTCGAGAAGGGTTATGTCGAGGTCAAGAGAGTCAACTCCACAGATAATGTGGCAGACCCACTTACAAAGCCGTTGGGCCAACAGAAGATCGAAGCCCACCTTGAGAAGATGGGACTTAGACTTGTAGCCAATTGGCTTTAGGACAAGTGGGAGATTGTTAGATATATGTGCCCTAGAAGCCAGAATTGGCTGACACTTGTAATACACTTCTAGGGGCAAAATTATAATTTTGACTAATAATCAATAAAATGGGTTATTTTCTATCACATATGTGTATTTAGTGTCTGTGATACATCCTTTGAGTTAATGGTAATGATAATTCATATTTTCAAGAGTTGAAAATTTAAGACATGAATAATCATTATTAACTCATAAAATGCTCCCGACCATAGGATCATCACGAGGATGGTGATTGATCCGGAAGGTTGGTGTACAATCGCTTCTCTTTAGTAGATGAGTCTTGAGTCTACGGTGTGGAGACACCGGAGCGAGAGTACAGGTACTCGTTAGAGAACGAGGGCACTGAGCGTGACCACCTCGAGTAGTCATTAGGGAGTCTACCTTCTCGTCAATGACTGACTCGATGCTGCAGTAGTGTGTCTGGTTCTTTGACCTGAGGTGCATCGGCAGTTCACCTTGAGGGTGTTATAGTTTGACTACACCATTACTCGGTCTCCTAGCCATATGGAACCCTGAGGTGTATGTTGGCTATAGCATGTTCATTGTAGGAACTGGATTGCATCAAGATGGAATCTATCTACCTCGGTGGTAGAGGAGCAGCCCTATGATAATCATGAGAATCAAGTCCAGAAGTCCATGGCCATGGCAGAGTGAAATAATAGAAAGAGTTTCTATTTAGATTTTCACATTGGACTCGAATCGAATGATTACATCATATGACAGAGAACTAGGGTTTGACGAGTTCACCTTAACCCTAATCTGATCGGGGCTCAAGATAGAAGAACTTAATCACACAGGTAGCTGCACCAAGAGGTTCGCATTCAGCTCTGATGGGTTGCCACCATATACTGCTAGGTGTCACTGGTGGATTTTGGGAGCAATTAGAATGATTTAGATGATCGATCATTCTAGCTGTTCGAATCAGAAGAGTTCTGATCCATCGAAAGGAGTTTCGATGATGTCGATGATAGAGATCATGACATATCCCATTACCATACAGAACTGAACCTAACTGGGTCACACAAACAAGGGTTTGAATCTGGTGATCATCAATTGAACTGATCTAGTTCAATTGATCTGAATGAGATTCAATTAGGTTCAAGAAAATCGTGCTAGCACTCGATTGAACCTAACGTTCTTCTTTTGCTATCATAAATAAGTTGTCCCTGTCTGAGCCAAAGGAGTTTGTGCTCAATCAGAGGCCTTCATATGGTCTGACTGGAGGTTGTCCAAGTCAGAAAAGGTTGTCTTATTTTGTAAGACATTACCTGCCATTTTTGGTCACCTGCCATTTCTTGTTCTTTGACTTTGGTCAAAAGTCTACCTCTGACTGGTCAAATGTTGACCATTGACACTTTGACTTTTGACCACATGTCATGCACCTATTGGAGAGCTGGTGGGGGCCTGTCCCCCTGCCAGAACCTGGCAAGGAGAAGGGCGCACGCCACCCTAGGCGTGTGCCCAAGTTGGAGGCGCCTAGGAGTCCCTTGTTGGACAAGGACTCCATCTCCTTTTTGGATTCCAATTAGAGTTCTCCTAAGAACCAACTTTGACTGGTCTTAGGCACCCTCTAAGGAGGAATCCAGGGGACTCTATTCCCACCAATCAGATTTAGATCTGATTTCACAAAGAGTTGTGATTGGTTGGGAAGAAGAGGAGTTGGATCACAGCAGTCTATAAATAAGACCCTGCGCCCAACTCAGATTAATGATTGATGATTGAAAATTGAAATCCCATGCCCCAAGGCTGCCTCTCCCCTCTTCCTCCATGCCAAACCACCTTCTCCCTCTCCTCTCCACGTCCAAAAGGTTTTGGATTCTTGGTTGGTGCGATCCAGATCAAAGAAAGGCGATCAAAAGCTAGAAGGCTGCGCTGCTGCAAAGGACGACTGCTGATCTTCAAAAGGAGTTTTGAAGATCCTCCAGATCAGATCCAGATCTAATTTTTGGAGATGTGATAGAGAAGAAGAGGATCTCCAGATCCAGCCTGAGTGGATACCGATAGAGGCCAGGCACTTGCGTGGCTAGATCCAGAACCTTCCGCTGCATACAGGATCATCAACGGGATAATAGGATTACCCATTCAAGGTAAATTAAATTGATTTAATTTATCTAATTTTATTTTATTTCTAAAATAATAAAATCAGATCTGCAGTAGATCTGATCTGGATCAAAGAAAATTTTTGAAATATATCTCTTGATCTGATGCATCGGCAGTTCACCTTGAGGGTGTTATAGTTTGACTACACCATTACTCGGTCTCCTAGCCATATGGAACCCTGAGGTGTATGTTGGCTATGACATGTTCATTGTAGGAACTGGATTGCATCAAGATGGAATCTATCTACCTCGGTGGTAGAGGAGTAGCCCTATGATGATCATGAGAATCAAGTCCAGAAATCCATGGCCATGGTAGAGTGAAATAATAGAAAGAGTTTCTATTTAGATTTTCACATTGGACTCGAATCGAATGATTACATCATATGATAGAGACTAGGGTTTGACGAGTTTACCTTAACCCTAATCTGATCGGGGCTCAAGATAGAAGAACTTAATCACACAGGTAGCTGCACCAAGAGGTTCGCATTCTGCTCTGATGGGTTGCCACCATATACTGCTAGGTGTCACTGGTGGATTTTGGGAGCAATTAGAATGATTTAGATGATCGATCATTCTAGCTGTTCGAATCAGAAGAGTTTTGATCCATCGAAAGGAGTTTCGATGATGTCGATGATAGAGATCATGACATATCCCATTACCATACAGAACTAAACCTAACTGGGTCACACAAACAAGGGTTTGAATCTGGTGATCATCAATTGAACTGATCTAGTTCAATTGATCTGAATGAGATTCAATTAGGTTCAAGGAAATTGTGCTAGCACTTGATTGAACCTAACGTTCTTCTTTTGCTATCATAAATAAGTTGTCTTGTCTGAGCCAAAGGAGTTTGTGCTCAATCAGAGGCCTTCATATGGTCTGACTGGAGGTTGTCCAAGTCAGAAAAGGTTGTCTTATTTGTAAGACATTACCTGCCATTTTTGGTCACCTGCCATTTCTTATTCTTTAACTTTGGTCAAAAGTCTACCTTTGACTGGTCAAACATTGACCATTGATCCTTTGACTTTTGACCACATGTCATGCACCTATTGGAGAGCTGGTTATTAGATATATGTGCCCTAGAAGCCAAAATTGGCTGACACTTGTAATACACTTCTAGGGGCAAAATTGTAATTTTGACTAAAATCAATAAATAGGTTATTTTTTATCACATATGTGTATTTAGTGTCTGTGATACATCCTTTGAGTTAATGGTAATGATAATTCATATTTTCAAGAGTTGAAAATTTAAGACATGAATAATCATTTTAACTCATAAATTGCTCCTGACCATAGGATCATCACGAGGATGGTGATTGATCCGGAAGGTTGGTGTATAAATCGCTTCTCTTTAGTAGATGAGTCTTGAGTCTATGGTGTGGAGACTACAGGTACTCGTTAGAGAACGAGGGCACTGATGACCACCTCGAGTAGTCATTAGGGAAACCTTCTCGTAACTGTTTTTAGATATATGTGCCCTAGAAGCCAGAATTGGCTGACACTTGTAATACACTTCTAGGGGCAAAATTATAATTTTGACTATAAATCAATAAAATGGGTTATTTTCTATCACATATGTGTATTTAGTGTCTGTGATACATCCTTTGAGTTAATGGTAATGATAATTCATATTTTCAAGAGTTGAAAATTTAAGACATGAATAATCATTATTAACTCATAAAATGCTCCCGACCATAGGATCATCACGAGGATGGTGATTGATCCGGAAGGTTGGTGTACAATCGCTTCTCTTTAGTAGATGAGTCTTGAGTCTACGGTGTGGAGACACCGGAGCGAGAGTACAGGTACTCGTTAGAGAACGAGGGCACTGAGCGTGACCACCTCGAGTAGTCATTAGGGAGTCTACCTTCTCGTCAATGACTGACTCGATGCTGCAGTAGTGTGTCTGGTTCTTTGACCTGAGATGCATCGGCAGTTCACCTTGAGGGTGTTATAGTTTGACTACACCATTACTCGGTCTCCTAGCCATATGGAACCCTGAGGTGTATGTTGGCTATAGCATGTTCATTGTAGGAACTGGATTGGCATCAAGATGGAATCTATCTACCTCGGTGGTAGAGGAGCAGCCCTATGATGATCATGAGAATCAAGTCCAGAAGCCCATGGCCATGGTAGAGTGAAATAATAGAAAGAGTTTCTATTTAGATTTTCACATTGGACTCGAATCGAATGATTACATCATATGACAGAGACTAGGGTTTGACGAGTTCACCTTAACCCTAATCTGATCGGGGCTCAAGATAGAAGAACTTAATCACACAGGTAGCTGCACCAAGAGGTTCGCATTCAGCTCTGATGGGTTGCCACCATATACTGCTAGGTGTCACTGGTGGATTTTGGGAGCAATTAGAATGATTTAGATGATCGATCATTCTAGCTGTTCGAATCAGAAGAGTTCTGATCCATCGAAAGGAGTTTCGATGATGTCGATGATAGAGATCATGACATATCCCATTACCATACAGAACTGAACCTAACTGGGTCACACAAACAAGGGTTTGAATCTGGTGATCATCAATTGAACTGATCTAGTTCAATTGATCTGAATGAGATTCAATTAGGTTCAAGGAAATCGTGCTAGCACTCGATTGAACCTAACGTTCTTCTTTTGCTATCATAAATAAGTTGTCCTGTCTGAGCCAAAGGAGTTTGTGCTCAATCAGAGGCCTTCATATGGTCTGACTGGAGGTTGTCCAAGTCAGAAAAGGTTGTCTTATTTTGTAAGACATTACCTGCCATTTTTGGTCACCTGCCATTTCTTGTTCTTTGACTTTGGTCAAAAGTCTACCTTTGACTGGTCAAACGTTGACCATTGACACTTTGACTTTTGACCACATGTCATGCACCTATTGGAGAGCTGGTGGGGGCCTGTCCCCCTGCCAGAACCTGGCAAGGAGAAGGGCGCACGCCACCCTAGGCGTGTGCCCAAGTTGGAGGCGCCTAGGAGTCCTTGTTGGACAAGGACTCCATCTCCTTTTTGGATTCCAATTAGAGTTCTTCTAAGAACCAACTTTGACTGGTCTTAGGCACCCTCTAAGGAGGAATCCAGGGGACTCTATTCCCACCAATCAGATTTAGATCTGATTTCACAAAGGGTTGTGATTGGTTGGGAAGAAGAGGAGTTGGATCACAGCTTAGTCTATAAATAAGACCCTGCGCCCAACTCAGATCTAAAGATGAATTGAAGAATTTCCCACGCCCCAAGGCTGCCTCTCCCCTCCCTTCTCCATGCCAAAGTCTCTTCTCCCCTTGCTCTCCACGTCCAAAAGGAGTTTTGGACCTTGGTTGGTGCGATTCAGATCAAGAGAAAGGCGATCAAAAGCAAGAAGGCTGCGCTGCTGCAAAGGACGACTGCTGATCTTCAAAAGAGTTTTGAAGATCCTCCAGATCAGATCCAGATCTAATTTTTGGAGGTGTGATAGAGAAGAAGAGGATCTCCAGATCCAACCCGAGTGGATACCGGTAGAGGCCAGGCGCTTGCGTGGCTAGATCCAGAACCTTCCGCTGCAAACAGGATCATCAACAGGGTAATAGGATTACCCAAATCAGGTAAATTAAATTTGATTTAATTTATCTTATTTTATTTTATTTATTAAAATAATAAGAATCAGATCTAAAACATATCAAGATCTGATTAGATCAAAGAAAAAATTTTTGAAATATATCTCTTGATCTGATCAGATCTGAACGAACCTGGACCGGGAAAATCAGGATTTCCCTTCAACTGGTATCAGAGCCATGGTTCTAAAAGTATTTAGATCTGAATTTTAAATTTATTTTAATTAAAAATAAAGTGATTTTAGATGTCACATGAGATGTGATCAGATCTGAAAATCAGAAAAAATTAAAATTAAATGATTTGGATCTAAGATTAGAAGAATATGCATGACTAGTTCTAGAAATAGAATAGTTCTATAGAATAGTCTTGCATGTTTTTGATTTAATCTTGATTAAATCATATTTTAGATCTATTTATTTACTATTTTTTGATATTATAAGTGTTATAATAACATCTAAAAAATAGTAAATAAAAATTATTTAATTTTAAATATCATATGAGATATGATTGATGCATGTCTAGACTAGTTGTAGAATAGTTCTACATAATTATCTAGATTAGAATTTATTTTGATTAGATCAATTTAAATCTAATTTTTTAGATTATTATGAGATAATTTAGATCTGAAAAATATGCATGATTCGATACATGAGATGTATGCAAAATATGCCATGATTAGATCTAATTTGTATATGAGATATATGATATAGATCTAAAACTGTTTTGTAGTATTGCATGTTCCTGATTAAGGCCTTCCTCTTGGCCGTCCGGTCATAAGAATGAAGAAGGGTTTAAAGGCCCTCTCTTCCCATTCGATGGGGTGTTCTTATGATGTGTAGGGGTGCTGCGTGTTCGTCCTTAATCAGAAACCCAAAACTTACTTTCTGCAAAACCCTAGATCCTGAAACCCTAGGATTTATTGTGCATATTTTGTTTATGAACCCTACTTAATTAAGAATTAAGTTTATGGAATATTAATTAGGTCTAAAATTGAGAATTTTAGATCTAAGACATATTCATAATACTGGGTTCGGGCTTGGGTAGCTCAATTAGGTCTAAGCGGTTGATCAAACCGAATCAAGAGTTGGTTAGATGGGATCAACAATGCTTAAATTGACCAGCCTAATAGGATTAAGTCTGGGTCAAGATCGAGTCACGATCAAGCAAGACCTAATTAGGCTCAGAGGTTAGAGTCTGGATTGTAGGCTAACCCAATTGGTTCTGACTCAACAATTTGGTGTCTAAGGTAAGTTTGGCACATACGACCGACTGGTTTTTAATTGGAAGCTACTCGACCTGAATGCGTTCTTGTACGAGTTAATGGCATATTCCTTCCACCGGTCTCACTTACCTGGCCATATCTGTTGACACAGTTCTGATCTGAGGTGGTCAATAATCCGAGCTAACCCATGCCACTAGGTTAGTCATAATTGTTATGACTATGAGCCAAGTCTAGTTTAATGAGACCTGAATCAATTCTCCCTAAGAAAAGATTAAGTCTGAGGTCTTCCACCATTGTAGATGTGCGGGCCCTTCCCGGGGTTGATTGTTCTCGGCTGGATACAGTGGCTCAGTTGCACCGGGAAGATGCAACCATGTCTATTAGGCATTGGATGCTATGGGCTGGAGGATGAGTTGGGCTCAATATTTCGGATACGGTGAGAGACTCAATTAGGAACCCAGTCTATGCAAATGGTGGGTCTGACTTAACTAAGGAGTGGATCAATATTCCGGATACGGTGAGATTCATGAATTAGAGACCAAGTTTGGGTGCACCATGATTAGAGAATCATTGAACAAGAGTTGTTCACTCATTGGCTAACCCATCACCAATAACTGTTAGGTGAGGTGATGAGTCAGTTGGTGAGACCGCACCACCCACTAGAAATCATTAATCATGGAGATTTTCGCATCTCTACAGAGGGAGTGTAGGGATCCGAGAAAATAGTGGGAGCTAATTTGTTTAAAAATAAAATCCCTAAATAAATTGGTCAAGTCAAAATTACAGTATCTAACTAGAATCTTTGACTCTCTACAGGAAAATGTCTGCGTCCAACCCATTGGCACGTATCCTGGACACACATAGACTGACTGGACCCAATTATAAAGATTGGCTCAGGAACTACAAAATTGTTTTGGGTTCCGAGAAGTTAACCCATGTTTTGGACCAGGACCCTCCCACCTTACCAGCCCGTCCATCCATTGAACAGAGAGCGTCTCTGGAAAAATGGATAGACGAAGATAATAAGGCCAGATATTACATGTTGGGCTCGATGTCTGATGAGCTCCAGCGCCAACATGAAGATATCGGGACTGCTCGCCAAATGTTGGCTCACTGCAGGAGATGTTTGGTGAACAGAGTCGCGCAGCCAAATATCAAGTCACGAAATGACTTTTTAAGGCTAAGATGCGTGATGGGCAGTCAGTCCAAGATCACTGTCTGACAATGATCAAGGACATGGAAGAGCTTGAGAAGCTCGGTGTGAAGTTAGACTTGGACTTGCAGAATGATATTATTCTGCAATCCTTGACTGATGCATATGGGCAATTCATCATGAATTACCACATGCATAAACTTCAAAATTCCTTGGCCGAATTAATGAATATGCTGGTTACCGCTGAGCTTTCTATGAAAGGTTCTAAAGGCTCAGTTCTTGCTATGGAACGGACTTCTTCCAAAAGAAAGTCTTATGGAAAGAAAAAGAAGTCTGTGAAAAAGCAAAAGGTGGAAGGATCAAAGAAGAAGAAGGCAGAACCGAAGAAAAAGGCCGATGGCAAAGGAAAGTGTTTCCATTGCAACAGCGACGGCCATTGGAAGCGGAACTGCCCTACTTACCTGGCCACCCTGAAGAACAAGAAGGAAGGTCCTTCTGGAGGTATGCTCGTTATTGAGTCTAACCTTACGGTTTCTTCTGCATCCAGTTGGGTGCTTGACTCTGGTTCTAGTGCTCATCTGTGCACTTCTATGCAGGGTCTTGAGGATAGCAGGAGGCTGAGGGATGGAGACATGATCCTACGCATCGGTAATGGAGCAAGAGTTGCTGCAGTAGCCGTGGGAACATACCCTCTTCGATTACCATCTGGTTTAGACTTAGTTTTAAAAAGACTGTTATTATGTGCCTGCAGCTAGCAGGAATTTGATTTCTGTTTCATGCTTAGCACAAGAAGGTTATGTGATCACCTTCTTTAAGGACCATTGTAACATTCTTTATGAAAGAAATAAAATTGCAAATGGTTTCCTTATTAATGGTCTTTATCAGCTACATATTGATGTACCTGTTTTAACTATCGAGCAAAACGTGAATGCCAAACGACCTAGGGATAGTCCAAATGACAGATATCTATGGCACCTGAGATTAGGTCATATAGCAGAAGATAGGATCAACAAATTGGAGAAAAATGGGCTATTGAGTCCATTGACTTTTGAGTCATATCCAACTTGTGAATCTTGTCTTCAAGGCAAAATGACTAAACTCCCTTTTGTTGGACATGGGGAGAGGGCCACAGATCTCCTTGCCCTAGTACATACTGATGTGTGCGGCCCATTTGATGTGCCGGCTAGAGGCAATTTTGTCTACTTCATTACCTTTACCGATGATCTGTCTAGGTATGGGTATGTGTATCTTATGAGACACAAGTCTGAAGCTTTTGAAAAGTTCAAAGAATTCAGACATGAAGTAGAAAAACAAACTGGAAAAACCCATTAAGGTTCTTCGATCAGATCGAGGAGGTGAATACCTTAGCCGGGAATTCCTAGACTATCTTAAGGAAAATGGCATAGTCTCTCAATGGACTCCACCAGGAACACCTCAACTCAACGGGGTTTCAGAATGGAGAAATCGGACTCTATTGGATATGGTTCGATCCATGATGAGCTTCACAGACCTCCCTGATTTTCTTTGGGGACATTCATTATTAACTTCAATCTATCTACTGAATAGGGTTCCCTCTAAAACCGTTCCTACCACACCGTATGAGATATGGCACGGTAAGAAACCAAGTCTGAGTCATCTCAGAATTTGGGGTTGTCCGGCTCATGTCAAAAGACAACAAGCGGACAAGTTAGAGTTTAGGTCCTTTAGAGCTCGATTCATAGGATATCCTAAAGAGTCATTAGGATACTATTTCTACATTCCAGAAGACCACAATGTGATTGTGAGTCGACATGCCATATTTTCTTGAAAAATAGTTTATTCAAGATAGCGGCATTGGAAAGCAGATTAAGCTTGATGAGAAAGTCTCACAAGCAGAACGAGCTAAGGACCAAGTGGAACCAAATCAGGTTGAGCCAATAAGAACACTACCTCCTCCACCTCGTAGATCGGAAAGAGTTTCCCGTCCCCCTGAAAGATACTTAGGTATTATTTCAGAGGATGTAGAGGAAATGTTCCTCATAGGTAATGGTGCTCATGGTGATGATCCCAAAACCTACAACGAGGCGATATCAGATATCGACTCCGAGAAATGGCTTGAGGCAATGAAGTCAGAGAATTGACTCGATGCACTCAAACCAAGTCTGGACCTTGGTAGATCCACCAGAAGGTATAGTACCTATTGGGTGTAAATGGATCTTCAAGAGAAAGATTGGTGCAGATGGGAATGTGGAGACATTCAAGGCTAGACTGGTGGCAAAAGGTTATAGTCAACGTGAAGGCATTGACTATCAGGATACCTTTTCCCCGGTAGCTATGCTAAAATCCATCCGCACATTGCTTGCTGTTGCAGCCTATTTCGATTATGAAATATGGCAAATGGACGTGAAAACGGCATTCCTAAATGGATATCTTGAGGAAGATATCTATATGGAACAGCCGCTAGGTTTCACATCCAGTGATACTGATCACAAGGTTTGCAAGCTGCAAAGGTCCATATATGGACTTAAGCAAGCATCTCGGAGCTGGAACACTCGTTTCAATGATGTGATCAAAAAGTTTGGTTTCATCAAAAATGAAGAGGAACCATGTGTTTTCAAAAGGGTCAGTGGGAGCGCTGTTGTCTTCCTCGTATTGTACGTGGATGACATCCTCCTTATTGGGAATGATATTCCCATGTTGACATCAGTCAAGATGTGGTTGTCCAAGGAATTCTCCATGAAAGACCTAGGTGAAGCATCCTTTATTCTAGGAATTAAGGTCTATAGGGATAGACCGAATAGGATGCTAGGACTTTCACAGAAGATGTACATAGAGGAAGTACTAAAGAGGTTTAGTATGGAAAACTCTAAGAGGGGATTAATACCCTTCAGACATGGTATTCATCTTTCCAAGAAGATGTGCCCCAGCACACCTGAGGAAATAGAACGCATGAGCAAGATCCCTTATGCTTCTGCAATAGGGAGCCTCATGTATGCCATGCTATGTACACGACCTGATATAGCCCATGCTGTGAGTGTCACAAGCAGATATCAGTCAAATCCAGGTGAAGAACACTGGACTTCTGTGAAATGTATCCTTAAGTACTTGAGAAGAACTAAGGATATGATGTTGGTCTTTGGTAACGGAGAACTCCAAGTCCAGGGATACACAGACTCGGACTTCATGTCCGATATAGATGATCGAAAGTCGACATCTGGCAGACTGTTTGTGCTGGAAGAGTTCCAAGCAAACGGTGATACCATCTCATCCGCGATTACCTTGAGAAAGGTTACGTTGAGGTCAAGAGAGTCAACTCCACAGATAATGTGGCAGACCCACTTACAAAGCCGTTGGGCCAGCAGAAGATCGAAGCCCACCTTGAGAAGATGGGACTTAGACTTGTAGCCAATTGGCTTTAGGACAAGTGGGAGATTGTTAGATATATGTGCCCTAGAAGCCAGAATTGGCTGACACTTGTAATACACTTCTAGGGGCAAAATTGTAATTTTGACTATAATTAATAAATGGGTTATTTTCTATCACACATGTGTATTTAGTGTCTGTGATACATCCTTTGAGTTAATGGTAATGATAATTCATATTTTCAAGAGTTGAAAATTTAAGACATGAATAATCATTATTAACTCATAAATAGCTCCCGACCATAGGATCATCACGAGGATGGTGATTGATCCGGAAGGTTGGTGTACGAATCGCTTCTCTTTAGTAGATGAGTCTTGAGTCTACGGTGTGGAGACACCGGAGCGAGAGTACAGGTACTCGTTAGAGAACGAGGGCACTGAGCGTGACCACCTCGAGTAGTCATTAGGGAAGTCTACCTTCTCGTCAATGACTGACTCGATGCTGCAGTAGTGTGTCTGGTTCTTTGACCTGAGATGCATCGGCAGTTCACCTTGAGGGTGTTATAGTTTGACTACACCATTACTCGGTCTCCTAGCCATATGGAACCCTGAGGTGTATGTTGGCTATAGCATGTTCATTGTAGGAACTGGATTGCATCAAGATGGAATCTATCTACCTCGGTGGTAGAGGAGTAGCCCTATGATGATCATGAGAATCAAGTCCAGAAATCCATGGCCATGGTAGAGTGAAATAATAGAAAGAGTTTCTATTTAGATTTTCACATTGGACTCGAATCGAATGATTACATCATATGACAGAGACTAGGGTTTGACGAGTTCACCTTAACCCTAATCTGATCGGGGCTCAAGATAGAAGAACTGAATCACACAGGTAGCTGCACCAAGAGGTTCGCATTCAGCTCTGATGGGTTGCCACCATATACTGCTAGGTGTCACTGGTGGATTTTGGGAGCAATTAGAATGATTTAGATGATCGATCATTCTAGCTGTTCGAATCAGAAGAGTTCTGATCCATCGAAAGGAGTTTCGATGATGTCGATGATAGAGATCATGACATATCCCATTACCATACAGAACTGAACCTAACTGGGTCACACAAACAAGGGTTTGAATCTGGTGATCATCAATTGAACTGATCTAGTTCAATTGATCTGAATGAGATTCAATTAGGTTCAAGGAAATCGTGCTAGCACTCGATTGAACCTAACGTTCTTCTTTTACTATCATAAATAAGTTGTCCCTGTCTGAGCCAAAGGAGTTTGTGCTCAATCAGAGGCCTTCATATGGTCTGACTGGAGGTTGTCCAAGTCAGAAAAGGTTGTCTTATTTGTAAGACATTACCTGCCATTTTTGGTCACCTGCCATTTCTTGTTCTTTGACTTTGGTCAAAAGTCTACCTTTGACTGGTCAAACGTTGACCATTGACACCTTTGACTTTTGACCACATGTCATGCACCTATTGGAGAGCTGGTGGGGGCCTGTCCCCCTGCCAGAACCTGGCAAGGAGAAGGGCGCACGCCACCCTAGGGTGGCGTGAGCCCAAGTAGGAGGCGCCTAGGAGTCCTTGTTGGACAAGGACTCCACCTCCCTTTTGGATTCCAATCAGAGTTCTACTAAGAATCCAGTTTGACTGGTCTTAGGCGCCCTCTAAGGAGGAATCCAGGGGTCTCTATTCCCAACCAATCAGATTTAGATCTGATTTCACAAAGGGTTGTGATTGGTTGAGAGGAAGAGGAGTTGGATCACAAGAGGTCTATAAATAAGACCCTGCGCCCAACCCTAATCCAAAGTGAATTCAATGAGATTTCCCATGCCCCAAGGCTGCCTCTCCCCTCCTTCTCCATGCCATAGTCTCTTCTCCCCTTGCTCTCCACGTCCAAAAGGTGTTTTGGACTTTAGGTTGGTGCGATTCAGATCAAGGAAAGGCGATCAAAAGCAAGAAGGCTGCGCTGCTGCAAAAGGACGACTGCAGATCTTCAAAAGAGTTTTGAAGATCCTCCAGATCAGATCCAGATCTGATTTTTGGAGGTGTGATAGAGAAGAAGAGGATCTCCAGATCCAACCCGAGTGGATACCGGTAGAGGCCAGGCGCTTGCGTGGCTAAGATCCAGAACCTTCCGCTGCAATCAGGATCATCTACAGGGTAATAGGATTACCCAAATCAGGTAAATTAAATTTGATTTAATTTATCTTGTTTTATTTTATTTATTAAAATAATAAGAATCAGATCTGAAACATATCAAGATCTGATTGAGATCAAGAGAAAAATTTTTGAAATATATCTCTTGATCTAATCAGATCTGGACGAACCTGGACCGAAAAATCAGGATTTCCCTTCAGTATGTTGGCTATAGCATGTTCATTGTAGGAACTGGATGGCATCAAGATGGAATCTATCTACCTCAATGGTAGAGGAGCCGCCCTATGATGATCATGAGAATCAAGTCCAGAAGTCCATGGCCATAGCAGAGTGAAATAATAGAAAGAGTTTCTATTTAAATTTTCACATCGGACTCGAATCGAATGATTACATCATATGATAGAAACTAGGGTTTGATGAGTTCACCTTAACCCTAATCTGATCGGGGCTCAAGATAAAAGAACTTAATCACATAGGTAGCTGCACCAAGAGGTTCACATTCAGCTCTGATGGGTTGCCACCATATACTGCTAGGTGTCACTGGTGGATTTTGGGAGCAATTAGAATGATTTAGATGATCGATCGTTCTAGCTGTTCGAATCAGAAGAGTTCTGATCCATCGAAAGAAGTTTTGATGATGTCGATGATAGAGATCATGACATATCCCATTACCATATAGAACTGAACCTAACTGGGTCACACAAACAAGGGTTTGAATTTGGTGATCATCAATTGAACTGGTCCAGTTCAATTGATCTGAATGAGATTTAATTAGGTTCAAGAAAATCGTGCTAGCACTCGATTGAACCTAACGTTCTTCTTTTACTATCATAAATAAGTTGTCCTGCCTGAGCCAAAGGAGTTTGTACTCAATCAGAGGCCTTCATATGGTTTGACTAGAGGTTGTCTAAGTCAGAAAAGGTTGTCTTATTTTATAAGACATTACCTACCATTTTTGGTCACCTACCATTTCTTGTTCTTTGACTTTGGTCAAAAGTCTACCTTTGACTGGTCAAATGTTAACCATTGACACTTTGACTTTTGACCACATGTCATGCACCTATTGGAGAGCTAGTGGGGGCCTGTCCCCCTACCAGAACCTAGCAAGGAAGAGGGCGCACGCCACCCTTGGCATGTGCCTAAGTTGGAGGCGCCTAGGAGTCCTTGTTGGACAAGGACTCCATCTCCTTTTTGGATTCCAATTAGAGTTCTCCTAAGAACCAACTTAGACTGGTCTTAGGCACCCTCTAAGGAGGAATCCAGGGGACTCTATTCCCACCAATCAGATTTAGTTCTGATTTCATAAAGAGTTGTGATTGGTTGGAAAGAAGAGGAGTTGGATCACGCTTAGTCTATAAATAAGACCCTACGCCCAACTCAAAGGGTGATTAGAATTGAAAACCCCATGCCCCAAGGCAGCCTCTCCCCTCTTCCTCCATGCCAAACCACCTTCTCCCTCTCCTCTCCACGTCCAAAAGGAGTTTTGGATTTTTGGTTGGTGCGATTCAGATCAAAGAAATGCGATTCAAAGCTAGAAGACTGCACTGCTGCAAAGGACGACTGCTGATCTTCAAAAGGAGTTTTGAAGATCCTCCAGATCAGATCAAGCTCAAGTGGATACCGATAGAGGCTAGATGCTTGCGTGGCTAGATCCAGAACCTTCCACTGCATATAGGATCATCAACGGGTAATTAGATTATCTAAATCAGGTAAATTTAATTTAATTTAATTTATTCTTATTTTATTTTATTTATTAAAATAATAAGAATTAGATCTGAAATATCTTAGATCTGATATAGATTAAAGAAAAAAAATTTTGAAATATATCTCTTGATCTGATCAGATCTGAACGAACCTGATCCGAAAAATCAGGATTTTTCTTCAGTATCATAGGCACTAAATACACATATATGATAGAAAATAACCTATTTTATTAATTTTAGTTAAAATTATAATTTTTTTCTTAAAAGTATATTATAAATGTCTGCCAATTCTAGATTCTACTATCTCAGTTCACCCCCACTACTAGCCAAACCTGAACCTGAAGAAGAGCTATTCTTGTACCTCGTCGTATCCCCTGTAGCTACTGGAGCCGTACTGGTTAGGAAAGAAGCTAAAGTTCAGAGGTCAATCTACTATATAAGCAGAGTCTTGAGGGATGCAAAAATAAGGTATACCAAATTAGAAAACTAACCTATGCCTTATTGATTATAGCCAGGAAACTTCAGCCTTATTTTCAGGGGCATGTAATTACTCTGCTCACTGATCAACCCATCAAGGCGGTTTTTCATCAACTTGATACCTCCGGTAGAGTGGCAATGTGGGTGATTGAGCTACCCAAATTTGACATTCATTTCCAACCCTGGTCATCCATAAAAGTCAAATACTAACTGATTTCATGATCGAGTGCACTATTCTAGATGAGATTGAACCTAGACATCAAGAAGTTTTTATCCCTAGCTCTTTTGAAGAGAAGGCTGATTTTCTTGAAAACTTTTAGATACTATATATGGATGGTTCGTCCAATGCTTCTGAGGTAGGTGCGGGCTTGATCCTTGTTAGTCCAGAAAGAGTCGTAGCGGAGTATGCATTATGCTTTGACTTCCCCACCACTAATAATAGACTAGAGTATGAAGCCTTGATTGCATGATTGAAAATAGCTAAAGAACTAAAAGCAGAACATTTGAATGTTTATAGTGACTCTCAGTTGGTTGTAGGGTAGGTCAAAAACAATTATGAAGCTCGAGAGGAAAGCATGAGGAAGTACTTGAAAAAAGTAAAATGCTTGACCTCGGTCTTCAACAGCTTTGATATTCAGCAGATCTCCATGGCCAAAAACACCAGGACCGACCTCCTTTCGAAGTTAGCTACTTTATCCCCGAATGAACTCCTAAGAGAAGTCCTGCAGCACCCAAGTTCAGAAGAGCCCCTAGTAGTAATGCAAGTCAACCATGAGCCCAACTGGATTGATCCATTGGTTACTTATCTCAAAGATGGAGTTCTTCCCAAAGACCATAAAAAAGCTTGAATGTTAAGAAATCAAGCTTTCCACTACATTTTATATGAGAATAAGTTATATAAGAGGTTGTACTCATTACCACTCCTCAAGTATCTCCGACCTTTAGAAGCCGACTACACCTTGAGAAAAGTTTATGCAAAAATTTATGAAAATCATCTAGGGGTGAGATCTTTGTCACACAAGTTACTCTATCGGGGGTATTATTGGCCAATAATACACCAAGATGTGGTGGATTATGTGAGAAAATATGATAGGTGTCAGAGAAATACAAACATTTACAGATAGTCGGCTTCACAGCTTACACCACTAAGCACCCCTTAGCTATTTGCACAATGAGGGATGGATATACTTGGACCTTTTCTCATGGCACCAGGATAGTGAAAGTTTCTACTGGTAGTAGTAGATTATTTCACTAAATGGGTTGAGGCCGAACCTCTGGCAAAAATCACTAAGGCCAAAGTACAAAACTTCATCTGGAAGTCAATTATTTGCAGGTTTGGTCTACCTCGAACTAATCACTAATAATGGACGTCAGTTTATAGGTGCGAAGTTCATTAAATTCTGTAAAGATCTTAATATATCTCACCACTTCACATCAATAGCCCATCCGCAAGCGAATGGTGAAGCAGAAGTAACTAATAGAACTTTGCTTCAAGGAATAAAAGCCAGACTCAAAAGAGCAAAAGGAATGTGAGTAGACGAACTCTACCATGTGCTCTAGGCTCATCGAACTACTCAAAGATTGCCCACTGGAGAAACTTCTTTTACATTGGCTTTCGGGATGGAAGCAGTTATCCCAATCAAACTCGAACTCCCCTCAGAGCGAGTAGAGGCCTTCAATGAACAGAGCAACTCATAGGATCTTAGAGCCAACCTTGATCTACTAGAAGAAAAGTGGGAAAAGACCTAGATCCGAATGGTAGCTTACAAGCAAAGGATAGCCCACTACTACAACTCGAGGGTTGGAAGCAAGACATTCAGAATAGGAGATCTTATACTTCAACGAGCAGATATTTCACAGTCTTAAAATCAAGGAAAGCTTGTCCCAAACTAGGAAGGTCCTTATGAGGTGGTGAAAATCGTCAGACCAAGAACATATTATCTAAAAGAACTTGGAGGATCAATGCTCCCACCATCTTGAAATTCAAAAAATCTATGAATGTACTATCAGTAATTCTACCTTAATAAAATTCTTTTACTTCAATATTTTCATTTCTTGATGCAAAATTATTTGATGGTAGAAAATGATTCAACCAAACTTCACCAATAAACGAAGCAGAAGACCTCCGATTATTTAAGACAGGAGGAGGGGAGAGGCCCTTTCAACGACTATTTTGTGCTCCAATAACTTTATTAGGGATAGGAGGAGAACCTCATCCTAACTATGATAAAGGCCAACTCTATTAGGAATAGGAAAAGGATCTCATCCTGATAGAAGGATAAGATAAAGACCAACCGTGTCAGAAACAGGAGGAGGATCTCGTCCTGACATGGATGAAGATCTTCAATTATTTAAGATAGGAGGAGGAAAGAGGTCCTTTCAATAGTTCTTTTGTGCTCCAATAGCTTTGTTAGGGACAGGAGGAGGACCTCGTCCTAACAAAGATAAAGTCCAACCCCATTAGGAATAGGAGGAGGATCTCATTCTGATAAGAAGATAAAATAAAGGCCAACCATGTTAAAAATATGAGAAGAACCTCATCCTAATATGAATGAAGACCTCCGATTATTTAAGACAGCAAGAGGAGGGAGGCCCTTTCAATGGCCCTTTTGTGCCCCTATAATCTTGTTATGATTTGGAGGAGGACCTCGCCCTAAAAAAGGTATGGGCCAACCTCATTATGAATAGAAGAAGGACCTCATCCTGATAGGAGGATAAAGTAAAGGCTAACCATATCAGGAACATGAGGAGGACCTCATCCTAACATGGATGAAGACCTTTGGTTATTTAAGATAGGAGGAGGGGAGAGGTCGTTTCAACGGTCCTTTTGTGCTCCTATAGCTTTGTTAGGGATAGGAGGTTGACCTCATCCTAACAAAGATAGGCCAACCCTGTCAGGAACAGAAGGAGGACCTCATCCTGACAAGAAAATAAGAAAAAGGCCAACCATGTCAGGAATAGGAAGAGAATCTCATCTTGACATGGATGAAGACCTTCGATTATTTAAGATAGAAGGAGGGGAGAGGCCCTTTCAATGGCTCTTTTGTGCTCCTATAATCTTGTTAGGGATAAGAGGAGGACCTCATCCTAACATAGGTAAAGGTCAATCCCGTCAGGAATAGAAGAAGGACCTCATCTTGATAGGAGGATAAAGTAAAGGTCAACCATGTCAAGAACAAAAGGAAGACCTCATCCTGACATGGATGAAGACCTCCAGTTACTTAAGACAGGAAGAGGAAAGAGGCCCTTTCAATGATCCTTTTGTGCTCCTATAGCTTTGTTAGGGATAGGAGGTCGACCTCACCCTAACAAAGAAAAGCCAACCCCATCAGGAACAAGAGGAGGATCTCGTCCTGATAGGGGGATAAGAAAATGACCAACCATATCAAGGACAGGAGGAGAACATCATCCTGACATGCATGAAGACGTCTGGTTACTTGAAGAAGAGGGAAGAGTGAAAAGCTACATGAGCATACAATTGAGATGAAGTTGTCAAAATAATATTTTTATTAAAATAAAATATTTAATACATAGGAAAGTCTGTAATACCAATTACAAAAAAAAAGGAAGAAGAAAAAGAGTTATCGAAGTCCTATTTGAAATCAGATTTCGGACTGCCAACGTCAGCCAACACCAAAGATAGCTTCAAGTCTTTGATCTTCTCCTTGAGTTTCCATCAAACTGCCAAACTTTCACTCAACAACTTCTTGTGCCTCTGCGAGTCATCCTAGGCTTTCCTTAACTTCTGTCTTAGCACAGCCGATTCAACCTCGGCATCCTTCATAGCATCGTACTAGTAGACCATCTACATCTTGAACTCTCGCACTTCTATTTGGCTATTTCCGAACAAGGTGGACAAGTTCTCCAGAGAGCTCTATAAAGATAGGACCTTTGTCGAGTCCTTATTCGACATAACTCATACCTCCTTAGACAATTATCGCCGAAGATGAGCGATCTCATCATCAACTCTTTAGAGCTTCTCCATGAGGTCAGCGACTTGGCCATCCTAATTGCATCTATATTCGTTATGGGAATCCTCATCTGCCTATAATTGATTTTGGAGTTCGAAGAACATTTTTGTCCAGTCCCAGTTGTGCTCCTCTCGATTGGTTGACCACGCTGAGTTACCTCTGAGTAATCGAATCTTTTCTTGCACGGCCTTCAACTCGACTTTTAGGAAACTTGCCTTGATCGTTAGCACTCATGCCTTGTTGCTACCGAGTTTCTTCACCCACTCTAGCTCCTCTATCAGATGGTGCTTCTTATTGATGTGGTCCATAGCACTCTTTCTATGGACCTATTGGAGGTGAGTAACTTAAATTATGGCTTTAGAATAAAGCTTCTTCAAATTCTAAAGCTCGCCCTTTGCCTTCTTCAGCTTCTTTTTAGCCTGGTGAACCTCTCTCTTTAGGTCCTTAATATTGGGTTTCAGAGGAAGGCCTGGGGATAGCGATGTGGCATTGTCAAGAGGAGGCGAGTTGTGATTATCCTTGCTATGAGCATTCTAAAATGCAAGCATGCCATGGCAAAAAAAATAAAAGAAAAATAAAAAAAAAATTCTTTTCATTAATTCCAAACATCCGAATACAAGAAAGAAAATACAAAAGTAGGAGGTCTCTGACCTCCGAAAGAATGGTGGAAGAGTCTGATGCAGCCTCAGTCAACGCAGGCTCTTCAACAGTGGTAGGTGCAGATGAGGTTGGAGGTGGGGCAGAAGTTGGCTCGACAGGCGGGAAGTTGGTTATAATGGTGATGGATCTGCCACCTCTTCTGAAGCCCCTTCATGCAAGAAGTTGAGTTTGAGCTCCAAAAATTTACTAGCCACCCGATCTTCGTAGAGCTCGAAACCTTTGTTGAAGGCCTCTTGGCCAAATTTGATGTTCAAGTCTCTCATTTTGGAAGAAACTTGAACTATTCTATCATCTGGACCGACGTCTCCAAGATCTACCTCAAAATTTGCTCTTTTAACTCGGCAGTCTCGACTTCAGTCTTTTTCCTCCACTCTTCTTTCAGGTCCAAAGCGGCTCTCAACTTTGCTGATGTTTCTTTCTCTTTACGGAGCGCTTCTTGAAGAACCTCAACCTCGGCAAGTCTATCCTTGAAAGAGCGGTCAACCTCATCTCGCACCTTATTTAGGCATTTGACGTCGACCTCGTGATCCTCTTGGACCTTTACCAAGTCTAACCTTAAGCGGTTCAGTGATCTGATGTAGCCCCGCAATTGATGGCCTGTCTGTTTAAAAGATATATATATGATGATGAAATATGTTGTGCAAATAAGTAAACATTGAGAAATTTAAAAAGAAAAAGAAGGATGAAGTGACTAACTCAAGAAAGGATCCTAGTGAATCCCAAGCACATTGGTCGACATCAGCATCGACGATTCTATCTACAACATTGGGTATGGTAAACCCCTCAACCTAACCCCCGACGACTTCATGATTATTGAAGGAGTTCTCCCCTATTTCGTCATCAGAGCTATTGGGCTCATTATGGCGGATCTTCCGCTGGGACTTTCTCAAGACCCTTTTGGCCTTCTTTTTTTCGATCTCTTTCTCCCCTCCAAGGGGAGGCTTTGAAACTTGGTCCTCGGCACAAGGGCTCGACGGCTTCAGAGGATCGACGGCCTCGATAGTAGTGCCAAACTCAGCAATGGGAGGAACTTCGATCGTGGGAGTAATTTCAAGGGCACCCATGGCACTAACGAGGGTCGCGGAGATCAAAATGCCGACCCTCATTTTTTTTGAGCTATCATCCAGTAACTTTCCTTTTCTCTTGCGGGTTGGGAGTCCCCTCGTAAGCATGTTGACTACCTGGGCATCCATTTCTACAATGAAGAAAAGAAGGGTATAGTTAGAGAGAAGAAAGAGAAAGAAAAGGGGTAACCTACAACTTCGGTCGTGTACCTGCTGGGTTCATAATGCTGAGGCCGAGGCTGAACAGAATTTGTTCTTTTACTAGCTCGATTACAGGAGGAGTTCAGTAACCCTTAATTTTGTTAATCGACTCTTGGTCCTCTCTCTCTAACCTCGGAGCTTGGTGGAATGAATACGTCAAATTTTCCCAAGAAGAAAGTCCTAGATGCAAGGTCGGGCAAGAAACAAAAATGAACTTCTCTTTTCAGTTATGAATGGAAGAGGAAAAATCCTTAAGCAACCCTTTCTTGCTGGACTGGGGTGAAACATACCATCAATCCTTTACAGTGGGATGATGTTTGAAGGTAAAATAAGTTTGGAAAAGAGAAATGGTAGGCCAAACTTCAGCAGATATATAAAGAGCAAGGAACTCTATTATGAACCTAAAGGAGTGCGACACTATAGAAGCTAAAGAGATATCTAGAAAGCAAAAAGAGCTACAACAAAAGCAGGGAGAGGAAGCCATAATCTAGTGCAGAAGGCCTCCAAATACAATCAAAACCAACCTAGAGGAGGGGCACAAGCTCGACCACTTGATCCAGGGAGTTCTAGCTCGTACTCGGTAGGCATCCCATACTGGATCCTGATTAATGACTGGTCTTCATAGGTTAGAGAGCAAGGGATGGTTCCCAGTGTGAAATTTGGCTGAGGCACTGCAAGTTCAAGTTCTATTTTGGTCTCAGGATTTTGGAAGCTTGGGTCAATCAGACTCCTAGAATCGCTAGATTAAGAAACCTTGGACAACATCTAGATCAAATTAAATCCAAAAAAATCCCTAAAAAGCTTAAGAAAAAGAGGCGATGAAGACATAAAAAAAAGAATGGTGAAACCTACCCAGACAAGCTTGAAGAGATTCCAAAAAATATATGGAAAAGCCAAAAAATTGAGAGGACAAGGATGTGGGACTGTCCTAGGCTGATCGAAAAACCTGGGAAGAAGATCGAGAGAGATAGAAAACAATCAAGAGGAATGTCGACAGTCGGAGACACCACAAGAGAACAGGACCAACAATGATAGAGCACTTGGGGATGACGGAAAATGGAGGAAGGAGAAGAAGAAGGAGCGCAGACAAAAAGTGAGAAGTCGTAGAATAAAAAGAGGTTTAAATAAAAAATCAGAACCAAAGAAAGTTATGATTGCAGGATCCCCTCAGTCGATCCTAGCCCGTTGTGTGTCCCACTCACCCATGACATCTGACAAAACAATTATTACGCCATACATAGAGCTCCGTGCTAGACAAATTTTCAAGAGAATTTGTCCCTCCAAGTCATTCGACATTAAACTTTGGTGCCAATTTGAAAAAAGACAAAAAAATCCCACCCTCCAAGAGTGGGAAGCTGGTGTGGGACCTTGGCTACAATAATTTTTCTATACTTTCTACTTTCAAAATTCAAACTTGAGAGTAGGAGGACAAGTGTTGGGGGCAGAACAATCCCTGCCAGAGTCCTTGGCCAAAATCCTTGGCCGTCGACCCCCCTCCTCTAGTTGCACTCTTTCTAGATGAATTCTTCCAATCATGCTCCTTTCATATGAACTCCTCCAGTCACACTCCCTCCAGACGAACTCCTCCAGTCATGCTCCTTCTAAATGAACTTCTCCAGTCGCACTCTTTCTAGATGAACTACTCTAATCACGCTCCTTCCGGATGAACTCCTCTAATCGTACTCCTTTCGGATGAACTTCTCTCAGTCGATCTCCATCTAGTCAAACTCCTTTTAGTCTCCTAGAAAGACCTCATCATCCACATAAATTTTGCTCCCGACTCAACACAAACCAACCTACATGCGGACAACCTCTGAGAAGTCCAAATTTTTCTAAAACTGTTGTGATTTAAAGCCCTTCACTATCAACACCAATTCCATTTGAACCTCAGCTATTAAATCTCAATAGACTGGCATGTTGATAAGTACCATAAATTCATCAATAAAAATATTGATTTATTAATTAATTTATATTTATTTTTAAGAATTATTAATAAATTTATACATATTTTTGATAAATTAATATTTTTATTAATTAAAAAATAATTAAAAATAAATAAAAAATAATAAAAATAAAAAATAAAATGTTATTATCAATGAAAAAACTTTATTTTTTTGATCATAATGAAATAAATTTGAAGCAAATCAAAGCTAAAATGGACTATATATAAATTTTTTTAAAAAAATTAAAAAAAAAGGCTCAGCTGACTCTGCAAGCCAAGCCAAGTTGTCAAAGCTAACTTAGATGCAAAAGTTGATTAGCCGGTCCACGATCTAGGCATGGACCACTAGCTTAGCAGATGAAAGCAAATCACATGCTACCACGTGGTAAACCTAGAAGCTTAAGGGTTTATAAAAATCTATCGTAGCTCATCGGGTATTTTCATCATTTCAAGTGGCAAAGACGAGCGTTGATTCATTATGGTGTGCGGTACAGTCGGTCTATGTGGTCCATAGCTACAAAAATTGTGCCATCCTACAATCCAGATTGATGCCGGTCTAGATCCAACGGTCAAGGTTTCTTCCTACTTTGATTTGGTTTTCCCAGTTCTCCCTGATCGCGATCGAACGGCAGATAGCACTCCAGGCAGTGATCCGACAGTCTAGAAAGCTCCCAACTTGATCAGGACACCCAAAACTCTGATCAATGGCCAGATTTCCTCCTGATTAACATGATCGAATGGCCAGAACTTAGTCTGACCTGATCTGAGCTTATACACATTCGATTTTGATGATTTTTAGATCATTGGATTCCTATTGAAAGGCCAGATTTCACCTGACTTCACCAGATTCATCCACAAGCTGTTCTAATCTAAATTTTACTTGAATTCTTGTACAAATGCCAATCAAAACTCTTCTTAGTCCCATATTGCATGCAACAAAAGACTTCAACCCTCCAACACCTATAAATAATACCCCAGGCCTCCAGAATTCATTGTCTTTGATCATGGAAAGGAGTTTGGTAATGGTTAGAGCTAGGCTTTTGATTAATGGCTACTTTGAGACAACTGGTGTCGAGAGGAAGAGCTAGGCTCCTACACCATCTTTCTGCCAACATCGATCCAAGAATAGAGATCAATCTATTTTAATTTTTATTTTTTTAAAAAAAAATTATGTATTTAAATTATAAATTTTTAATTAATATAATATTTTTTTATATTCTTTAATTTTATTCTCTTTATTTTTATTATAATTTAATTTTTATACTTTAATTATTGCTCTTTATTTTACTGCAAGTAGATGCTAAGATCTAAATAGTAGATTCTAGTATCAAATTTATTTTTCTACACTATTTAAATTTTACTTTTAATTTTCGACTTCAATTTTATTTTCAAAATCTCTCATTTTCTTTTATAAAATTAAAGATTTTAAATCTAAAACACTACCTTTCCTATGGATTTGATCCGACTCACTGCTATCTATGTAATTTTAATTATTTTAAAAAATCAGATTAAACTGATAAACATGGTGTGTTAACGACAACATCGCACTCTTATCAAGTTTTTGGCATCGTTGCGGGCAAAGAAATAGATGCTATTATTTTATTGATTTTTTTGATTTTTTATAAATTAATTATAAATAATTTTTTTTGTAAATATTACATACTAACCTTTTTTTATTTATTTTATAGAAAATGAAATAAAAGAAGAAAAAATTAGGGAAAGCAAATCATCTAATCTTGTTTGGTGAGATTAATCCTAACCTTAGATCTCTTTCTTTTTTTATATTTTCAAATTAATTAAAAAAATATCCACTTAAATCTAATTAAAAGTTTCATGATAAGTTAGAAATCCTAACTACTTAGAGCATCCATTATATTAGTTTTTAATTTTATTTTTGATGATTGTTGGAGGCAAGGTAAATTTTTCAAAATTTAATTAATTACATGCATCTAATTTAATTGCATAGAACCCCTTATTTGAAAATTTGAATATGCATATCATATTGAATCAATTTAAGGGCACAACTCATTAAATAAGATAAGATGAAAATTTGATCACCCTTCCTTAGCCCACAAATAACCAACCCTCATATTGCATTAACCCAAATCTTAATTCTTAAAATCAATTAAACATCGACCCTTAAGGATATTCAAGCTCAATAGGATAAAGAACCCTAAGAGTTGGACCAGATTAGGGTTAATCAATTTAACTGATGTCTAGAAAAGTGGTTCAGGGATGACTGAATCTGAAGAAAGGTGGTTACTTAATTGGTTTCATTTGCTTACCTGACCAAGCATAATTGATGTCTAAGGCAAGCAACGAGGGGACCCCCACCAACCTTACACTTACCTGGCCAATTGATTGGCTGATCTTACACTTGGAGGGCTTGAAAGTGACCTTGGCAGTTAGGAGCTGTCTAGATCTAGGATAATCCTTAGTCATGATTAATTGACCAATTTGATTGCTAACCAATATTAAATTTAATTAAAACTAATTCTTCTCTCTCTTCTTAGCTCTAGGACTCCTTAGAACCTCTTTTTTAGAACTCTTCTTTCTTTCTTCTCCTTTTTTCTTCAAAAATAAAAATAAAATTAAATAAAAATTAAATTAAATTAAATTAAATTAAACTAACTAAAAAATTATTAAAAATAATAATTAAATTAAAATAAAAATAATAATTAAATAAATAAAATAATAAAAAAATTTAAAAATACCAAAAACATTAAAATAATAAAACTAATAATAAAATAATAAAAGAAAATAAAAAAATTAAAAAATCTAAAAAAAATTTGAATCGTACATTAGGGTTGCACCAGGACAAGCACGATAGGAAATCGTTTTACCTAATCTAGTTAAATCCAACCATAAAATTGAAAGACTGAATCGTATTAAACCCAATAACCAAATGGCTGAAAATTTTAGAGAATCACCTAGGTAGATGAAGAAATAATTTATTCTTTCCACCTATAATCCATTGACTTGTATTCAATTACCTAAAATTCATGCTGCCCACTATGAGATCAAGCCGACCACAATCTAGATGCTCCCATCTTTCTATGTAAGCACCAATGAAGATTCTTATAAGTATCTAGATGAGTTTTTAAAAATCTGCTCTATGGTAAGGATTCAAAATTTAACTGAGAATGCCCTTAGACTAATTTTATTTCTCTTAAGGTGCTATGGAGTAGAAGGGATAGGAAGACCAGAGGAAGAGAAAGGAGACCTAGGTGAAATGAAATCTCAAGGAAGGAAGATGAGTTTAAATAGCTGAAAGAGTCTGAAACTGTCATGATCACAGATCTCCACTGACCAACTTCAGGCCGACACATGTCTCCCTCATCATGGTGGTAGAGCGGCAATGGCCAAAATCTTTATTGCACCACGCCTTGGGCAGCACTTCGACGGAAGTTTCAAAAATTTATCTTTTCAAGCCAAATTGTATTAAGCTTCGATGTCAGCGAAGATAGTGCTAAGACTTTCTTTACAAAGGGTGCAAAATGTGGAAAAAGAACTTCGACACTCCCATTCCTTTACTTCCTTCTTTTGAAATTCTAACTTGGGAGTAGGGAGCTTGTGTTAGGGATAAACCCTCCTCTACTAAAGTTCAGGAAGGATTCAGGCTTGAGGTGATCTCATCCAGTGATAGCAACCGTGGCCAACTTCATGCAATAACTCGAGAACCTCCGAGGCCTCATGGGTCTCACCCAAATGAGCTTGAACAGTGGTGGTGGCTCTTAAAGCAGTTAAGTAACCAATCATAATGCAATCTGGCCTGATCGACCTTAAAGCTGTTTGGACTCTCTCCTTACCAAAATCTGTCTGGATTGTTCAACATTGGATTGACACCAATCAGCAGAACTCCTTCCTGGATGAACTTCTGCAATTTGCAAAGAGTAGCAGACCTCTGCATTCTCGCACCAAGAGCTTCGGATACATAAGCGAAAGAGCCTCGTCTCCACTTTATTAACCTTCGGGCATTCATGAAGGTAGCAGAGCTTCAAAGAAATGATTGAGTTGCAAAAGTATTATAGTCATCCATAGCCACCAACCAAGCTCTCATCGGCCGATCTCCATCCGATCACTAGATAGGCTCCTTCCAACCAAATTCCTTCCGATCGAACTCCTCCAATCTTTTGGACTCCCTTAGTGACACCCTAGTCGGACCTCCTTCAGTAGATCTCCTTCTGAACTACTCACAGTCGGATTTCTTCCAAACTTTTTTAGTGGATCTTCTCCCAAATTCCTTTTGAATGATCTTCTTTGGGATGATCTTCTTAGTTGTACTCTCACTGAACAAACTTCATCAGTCATCCTCCTTCTGGATGATCTCCTTTAGTTGGGTTCCACCATCCGATCTCCTTCCAAGTGATCTCATCCAGGCAAAATTATTATGAACGAGCTCCTTTCAGTCACTAGGCAAGTTTTCTTCAGTTGACTTTCTCCCAATCACTCAGAAGGACCTCGTCATCCATATGAATTTGGCTACCAACTTAATACAAATCAACATACAAGCAGGCGACCTTAAAGGAGTCCGAACTACTCTGAAACTAATGTAACCCAAAGCTCTTCACTGCCAAAGCCTACTCCATCTGAACTTCAACTATTAAATTTCAATAGACTAGCACGTCATAACAACGAACACAATCCTCCATAATAAATTCCACGTAACCTAAACAGCCCACGATCGGATAGTTACGACTGTCACCATCAGTTTGTTGCAGGCTCCATCTATAAAAGAAACCTTTCAGATATATTTTTTCTAAGCTCTTATTCTCCTTCCCATTGCTCTGCTCCTTAATTTCCTGAGCACTTTATTTTTGTTAGCCAAAAAAGCTGACTTGACCGTCGGAGGATTCTACCGAAGCCACCATCCCTGGTTTTGGTCAAGACTTTATTTTGTAGGCCACCAGCGGTGGCCTCATCTTTCTCAACTCTAGCTCACACGATGTCAACCAGATTCTGCAACAACACCATTGTTCTTAGTGATTATCACTTTTGTCCTAGTTTCTTATTAAATATCTCTTCTGTAGGCCTTTTGGCCAAAAGTAATTATGAAATTTCAATAAAAGAATTTTATGATGTGATTTTGAATGGTATTACAATCTTTTTTGGATATTTAAGCAATGGTATCTATAAAATATCAAAACCTATTAATGCAGTCTACTTGACAGGCAAGCATCTTAGATTAGATAAGGTGTCTGATATCTACTTATGGCACTATAGGCTAGGTCACATCAATGAGAATAGGATAAATAGGTTGACTCAAGAGAAAATTCTCGAAGTTAGTGATTATGAATCACTTCCAACCTATGAATTTTATCTTTTTAAAAAAATGACCAAGTTACCTTTTACTAGAAAAGGTGTTTAAGCCATTGAGCTCTTAGGTCTAGTACATACTGATGTATGTGGACCTATGAGCACAAATGTTGGAGGTGGATATTTCTATCTCATCACTTTCATAGACAACCTATCCTGGTATGGGCATATCTATCTGATAAAACATAAGTCAAATTCATTTAAAATATTCAAATGATTCCTGAATGAAGTAGAAATATAAACTGGAAAGAGTATTAAAACTCTTTGGTCTGAACAAAGAGATGAATACATTTTTGGTGAGTTTCTCACATATCCAGGAAAGAATGAGATTATTTCCCAATGGACTCCTCTAGGGACACCACAGCATAATGGTGTATCTGAAAGAAAAAATCAGACTCTATTAGATATGGTCCGATCCATGATGGATTTTGCCAGCTTGCCGATATCCTTCTAGGGATATGCATACAAATCAACTTGCTATCTTCTAAATAGGATTCCAAGTAAGTCTGTAGATAAAATTCCATATGAGATATAAACAGGACGTAAGCCAGTACTCTCACACCTTAGGATCTAGGGATATCGATTTATGTCAAATATTTAATGATAGATAAACTTGGACCTTGGTCTGACAAGTGCATATTCATAGGGTACCTAAAAGAAATCAAAGGATATTACTTCTATCATATTGATGAATAAAAAGTGTTTGTCAGTCTTAAGGCAATTTTTTTAGAAAAAAAGTTTCTTGGTGAAGGAACTATTGCCTCTAAGGTTGAACTTGAGAAAGTTCAATAAGTAGAAAAACTAACATAATTAGTTGAACTAGAATCGAATTTGATTAGATCAAACTTGAAGCTCAATGTAACTGCACCATTAAAGCAATCCGATAGTGTAGTGCATTAGCCATTTTGATACTACAGTTTCTTAATCTAGAATGGTGATCCCATCAAACTCGATGAGAATGATGAGAATTTGATCACCTATATAGATGTTATGCAGAGACCTAATTTCAAGAAATAGCTTGAGGCCAAGAAATTTGAGATGAAATCCATGAAGGTCACCGATGTGTGGATATTAGTTGATCCATCTGAAGGGGTTAAACCCATTGGATTTAAATGGATCTCTAAAAGAAAGAAGGGTGCAGATGGAAAGATGAAGATCTATAAAGCCCGTCTGTTTGCTAAGAAATATCATCAAAATTATGGTATTGACTATGATGAGATGTTCTTCCCTATGGCAATGCTCAAATCCATTCGAATTATGCTTGCATTAGCTATCTATCTAGACTATAAGATCTAGCAAATGGATATGAAGATAGCTTTTCCTAATGGAAAGCTGACTGAAAAGGTGTATATAATATAACTTGAAGGGTTTACATCCATAGATGAGTCTAAGGTATGCAAGCTTCAGAGATTCATTTATAGATTAAAGCAGACATCTCGGAGTTGGAACATGCATTTTGTAAAGTGATCAAAATATATGGCTTCATTAAGAATGGAGAAAAGCCCTACATTTACAAGTGGGCAAATGGTTTGGCAGTTATATTTCTTGTCCTGTACGTTAATGACATTCCCTTAATCGAGAATGATGTCTCCGCACAATAAGGAATAAAAGTATGGTTGTCATCTTGATTCTTCATGAAGGACTTAGGTGTAGCATCTTACATCCTAGGGATAAAGATCTATAAGGATAGATCTAAGAGGATGCTTGGGTTATCCCAGTTCACGTACATAAATACTATGCTGAAGAGGTTCAGTATGGATAATTCCAAAAAAGACTATCTTTCGATAGGTCATGGAATTACTCTCTCTTTAAAGGATTGTTCGACAACTCCTGAAGAGTGAGTGTGTATGAGTAGAATCTTATATATTTCGATAGTGGGATCTATCATATACGCCACGACATGTACGAGACCAGATATGGTATACTCACTAAAAGTAGTGAGTAGATGCCAATCTGATCTAGGAGAGAATCATTGAAAGATGGTCAAAACCATCCTTAAGTATTTGAGAAATACTAAGGACCAGTGGCCGATCTATGGTGAGTCAAATCTGAAACTTATAGGATTTATAAACTCTAGCTTTCCATCTGACCACGATGATAGCAAGAGCATGTTGGGTTATCTCTTTACCCTGAATGATGAAACCATCTGCTAGAAGAGTTTCAAGCAACATACTATGGTAGACTCAATTTGTGAGATGGAGTACATCATGGTATCCAATGCTGTGAAGAAAACTAAGACTGAGAAAGTTCATTACCGAGCTTAGAGTAGCACCCTCCGTGGATGGTCTGATCTTGCTCAACTATAACAACATTGGAGCAATTGCTCAAGTGAAGGAACCAAAGGCACACCAGTAAATGAAGCACATATTACGCTGCTACCACCTAGTTCAAGAGTGTTAGAAATTATATCCTAAAGCCAATCATCAGTCTGTTGATGGTTGAGCTATTTTATAATTATAATTAATTTATTAATTAATAAAAATATTTTGGCATCTTTTTCATCACAAGTTTACATCTTCTAATAAACTCCATTGTTGTGATGAAGTCCTTAGGACTGTTTAGTTTCGATAAAGAGAAGATTTATCGATTAGTCCTTAAATTTATTCACAACCAAATGATAGGTTGTTAATTAAAACAACAGCATCTATCGAGCATAGATCACTATATGCCATATAGGTTGGTTATCCTCTTAACCAAGGAGTGTGGAGACACGGGTATGGAACACAAGTGAGATGTATGGGTACATCATCATTGAACATGACCAGCTCTAGAGCATTTTGCTATCGAGAATGTCTCTGATGGGATATAGGTATAAGTATCCCTTAGACCTGAGATCACCTCAGTGACTTGCAAGCAACTCACTATGCTTTGGTACCGGACTAACTGAATTTCTAATTCAACAATGGAAGGCTTCCAGGCATAGTCAAGTACTTGCGAAGTTGGAGTATGATCAAGATGGAATTGACCACTCCAAGAGTTGGAGAAGAATGTATCATTGTATTTTAATATAGCAAAACTTTGGCCAGGATAATCCATTGGATAGATTTGATATTTTGAAATATAATATGGACAACCTAATCAGAGTTGACAGTTGAACTCTAAGGTGTTCTATGAGCATTATAGTCAAGGGGGATGAATTATATGGAAACTATATCCGTATGGGTTCTAAGGATAGTGTTCTACACCTTCAACCTATCCGACCGTCGGGTATCATTGCTAGATGGTCACTTTAATTGGTACAAAAATTTATTCCTATGCTATCAACTTAAGTTTGGAACTATAAGGTCATATATATTAGAGCTTATGATCTGATCGGATGGTTGATCAATGATTAAGAGTCATTCTAGGGTTAAACAATCAATACGATTGGTGTTTAACCTAGTGCAAGTGTTACAGGAGGATCGATTAGCAATTGAATTACTAATTAGCTTAATTTAATTAAGCCAATAGGATAAGATTAAGTCTAATTAAATATTATTTAATTAGATGGTTTGGGCTTGATTGGACTAAGTTCAATTGGTTTATTAGATAAGCCAAGTGCAAGGAAGAACTAGTCCTAGTCTAACTAGGACTTAGATTAACCCAATTTTCTAATTTGATTAGAAAATAAATTAAAATTAAATTTGATTTAATTTAATTTAATTAAGTTCTTAAATGGGTTAGGGCCTTATTTAATTGGATTGGTTTAATCTTTATTTTATTTGGTTAAAAGATCTTGTTTGACCAAGTCAAAATAGGAGTCCTAGTGTGACTAGGACTCCCTATCACTTGCACCACTTAATCCACACGCCCCATACCCTTTTTATTTTGTTTCTTACATGAAAATTCTCTACTCCCATGGCTTCTCATGCTCTCTTTCTCTCCTCCTTTTCTCATAAGGCAATTTGTTGGAAGATCAAGTCAAAAGAGGAGTTAGTTTTGCTTAGGATTCTATGAGATAGAATCCATGTTGACCAAAACACCTTTCCTTGAGTGCTGCTCCCACTTTTAATTAATTATTTTCTTATTCTATGAAAATAATCTCCTTTTCTGTGCACCCTCCCTTGCTAATTCATGCCAATAATTATGGAGGAGGCACCCAAGAGTTGGGCACCCCAACAACTTCCCATGTTTGGATATTCCTAGTATAGGATTTTGATCTAACTTGGACTCTTCTTTTTCTCTATTTATTGGATGAATTTTATTCTAATTTTTCCATGGAATATAGAGATTTGGGAGAGATTTGGGGTGTGTAAAAATAAGAGGAAGAGGGTCCTTGGGCATGGGGGTTCCCTGGCACCAAACTAGATGTCTAGGTGAGAGAAAAGAGAAGAAGAAGAGGGTCTTCTTCTAGGGCTATTTTATTTTAATCTCTTCTTTTTTTTTAAGTTTTTCTAAGAGAGTCTCAGATCAGTAAACTCTCATCTTTCTTCTCATATTTTAGAGAGTTTAAATTTTAAAGAAGAGAGCATCAGATTGATCGTCAAAGAAGGATCAGCATAGTACTAGCATGCTGTACTGATTTTCTACATTAAACTTTAGATCAGAGATCGTAGGCTCCTGTGGATGACTCCTAGAGGTCAGACCCATGTGCAACTTATGACTTCATCCTTAAGCCTAGATTAGTAAGTTAGAACATCTAACTTGCTCAGGTAATAGATCTGATCTATTAACTTCATACCTGCATTTGATGTAGTGTAGATCTAGGTTGATTTTATCAATCTTTTACTTTTTTATTTGATTTTAATTTTTAATTTAATATCATGCCTTAATCATATAATAGATCTGAGATTTAGATATTTACATATTTATTTAAATAAATATTTAATTTATTTAAATCTTTCACTACAAGATCTTGAAAAAGTTTTCAAGGTCTATCTGTAAAACCCTAGATCTGATTCCTTTAGAGAGATCATGGATTGAGATGACGTCGACCTTCAAAAGATCGATGGAAGGAGAACCTAGTCAACCCCCTCACTAAAGCCTTAGGGGTAAAGAAGTTCAACAATCATAAGTCGAAGATGGGTATTAAATACTGTATCGAATGGCTTTAGGACAAGTGGAAGTTGTTGGAAAATGCGTTCCAAAGCCAATCATCAGCTTATTGATGGTTGTGCTATTTTATAAATATAATAATTTATTAATAAATAAAATATTTATTCTGATATTTTTCATCATAAATCTACATCTTCTAATGAACTCCTATATTGTGATGAAGTCTTTAGGACAATTTAGATTCAATAAAAAAAGGATTTATGGATTAGTCCTTTAAACTATTCACGATTAAATGATACGTTGTTAATCCGAACGACAATATTTATCAAGTGTATGTCATTGTGTGCCATATAGGTTGGTTGTCCGCTTAACCAAGAAGTGTGAAAATACTAGTATGGCATACAGGTAAGATATAGGGATACATCATCGCTGAACGTGATCAACTTTGGAGTATTCTGCTATCAGAAATTACTCTGATAGATATGGGTATAAGTGTCCCTTGGATCTAAAATCGCTTTGATGGCTTGCAAGCAACTCATTATGCTTTGGTATCGGACTATCTGAATTTTAATTCAATGATGGAAGGCTTTTAGGCACCATCAAGTATTTATAAAGTCGATGAGTGATTATGTAACATCTCGAACCAGCAAAATAGAGAATTAAAAGATTTTTATTCAAGTATGTGTAGTATTGATATCTTGAAAGATATTCAAAGTAATATTAGTGGGTATAATAATTTTGAAGTACAAATTATGACTATTTACTGTTGCAAGTTCTAAAAAATTTTTAAGTCTGAAAGTTAGCACCTATAAGAGAGGCTATATAAAATATGTATTTTCTTGGAATAAAAAGTTTCGATAATTGATCCCTAGGTGTTGGTAGGTTACAAAATAATTTTTAACGAATCTTCGGGATCCTTTAACCTATGCATTCTGAAGCAAGAAAGTTTAAAAAATTTCTAATTTGGAGAATCTGAACTAGAATCCAAATTTTGGAATCTTATTTTTCAGAATTTTGATTTTTTTGATAATTTTATTGAATCCAAATAGGGGAGTGTTCCTTATTTATATTTATGTTTTAAAGTTAATGAAGAGTGAAATAAATATAAATAAGCTGAGTGCTGAGTAAAGCTGTGAACAAAGGATGAAATAAGCTTCTATTGAAATTCAGGAGAAGGGTTCGACACTTCTCCAAGAGATATTGACACTATCTCAAAAAAAATAAAGAGGGGTTTTTGGAAAGTTTTGTGGCGGCACAAGAAGAGGTCAACACTTGCCTAATAAGGTGTCAACACTTTTCTTGAAAGGTCGACTTATGAGATGACCTGAGGGATGATCTAGGGGCTAACCCGTGTGTGGGTGTTGACACTTATTTCAAAGGTGTCGACCCCAATTGCAAAAATTTCTAGGAGCAGGTTTTAGCCGAGAAGATTTTGAGTTGGAATTTTTAAATCATTCTTCAAGGGATGAGTGAGCAGCTTAAAGACTTAACTAATAGCTAGAAAATTCTTGTGTCAACACCTCAGTACGTCAGAGTTTAATGAAAATTTCCTGGTTTGGCACCTAGCAGCTTCTTCTTTTACGCTATTCTTTTTCCAGCATAAAACTCACTAGTTGTCTTTGGATAGTTTTGGGTTCTAAAATTTAATAGAGAGAAAAGAGGAGAAAAGAGAATTGGGGAAGGTCTTGTTCTCAGATAGTAATCAAAAAAAAAATTTGGTTAGGAAGAGAGGATTTAGTGGTGAGTTGGATTGAAGAAGGAAAGTTGCTGAATTTGGAGGAAAGAAGCTTATTCTGCTGACAACTAGTTAGAGGTAAGATTCCTAAGCTCTAAATTAGATTTATATTAATCTTCCAAGTGTTGTAAGTAAATAGTAGGTTATAGTAAAGCAAGTTATATGATTTAAGCATGAATTAAGGATGAATTATTGTTGTTTATCTTGATGGAAAATTATTTAAATAGTCTTAACAAATAGTTGAATGTTATTGACTAATTTGGAAAATAGTTATGTGAATGAAAATATAGTTGAATCATTGGAAATCCCTGAATTATGTTGAAAGTTAATTAAACCTAAGCTAAGGTAAGTAAAGTGAATTAAAGTATGAACTAGAAGAGCTAATGAATAGGGATGAAAGTAAAGGTTGGAAGAGTTAAAGAATAAGCCTAAGAGAGTAAAGTATGTGCTTTGATGTTCTTAAATCATGTGAAATTATATTAATCAGTATTTATTGATGTTATAGGGGAAGAAAAGAATTAGAAAAAGTTAGCCAATCAGCTAGTAGCCTATTGAGGTGAGTGAATTTTCTTATCTAACTTTGGTATTCTCTTTCTTATATGAAAATTATATTTATTTTTATATGAATAAAAATAAGAATATGCACAAATATTTTACCACTTAGCTTATATCTTGCTTGGAATGTTTTTAAATCAGTTTATCAGTGTTTGAAAGTTTATTCAATGTCAGCTTTTGAAAAAATGCATAGCATAGCATGGCATGCAGCATGTAGTGGCCGGCACCTCCTTGCGATCAGGTTTAGCATGGTTCAGCGGTATATCAGAATGATCAGTATAGCTTGGCAGTGTATCAAAATGCCTAGTGGGGCTTTATTTCAGCAGCATTTATATTCAATAGCATTCATATTCATACTATGTATTGACTATCCATGGTAGGGGTATGCTAGGGGTAGTCGGCCATAGCCATCAACATTATTCAGAAAAGAGAAAAATGGGTGTATTTAGTTCAGCAGAATTCTTTTGGCTCAATAGACTTTATTAGCCTAGTAAACTTATTTTAGCTCAGCAAAGCCTTCTTTCAACAAAATAATTTATTTATTGTCTTGTTCCTATTTGGATTACTCATATTTGAAAACATATCAAAAACATATGTTATATATTATAACAATGAATATTTTAGCTATGTCTTCTAATTTTTCATTGTTAGATCATCTATCCATTCACTGAGACTTCCCAAGTCTCACCCATCACTCTTTTCCATTGCAGTTCTTGGAGTAGCTTGGTTTGGAGGAGTTTTGGTGATATTGGCTTGTAAAGCAATATATTTTGAGAAGTATTGTATAGCTAAGATAGTTAAAATAGAACTATTATATGTATATGTTTCAGCTTATTTTATAAATATGTGTATTAAAAGGATAGTTCAATAAATAGAATGTGCAAATAAAGTATAGTTTTGTAAATTGAAAATCCTGAGGTTAGTTTTGTGAATTATTGAGTGAAGCTAAAATATTTTCTTTAGCAGATAAAGAAGTTAAATTGAAATGCTTGCGATTAAAGGAATGATTGATCAAGATAATTATGTTGAGTAGATTTAAATGATATTATAGCTTAGCTATAGCATAGAAATCCTCTTAACCTTTAGATAAGGATGGGGTGTGGCACCATCACCCATAGTTAGTAGGAGTGGGGTGTTACAGATCAAGATGGGATTGACCACTCCAAAAGTTTGGAGATAATGCATCATTGTATTTCAATTTAGCCAAATCTTGGCCAGAGTAATTCCTAAGATGGGTTTGATATTTTAAAATATAATATGGATGACTTATTCAGAGTTGACAGTTAAACCATGAGTCATCCTATGAGCATTTATGGTCAAGGGGATGAGTTATATGGAAACCATATCTGTGTGGGTTCTAAGAGTGTTACTTTATACATTTGACCTATCCGACTGTCGGGTACCATTGCTAGATGATCATTTTGATTGGTATAAAAATTTATTCCTATTCTACTAGCTTAGGTTTGAACCTATGGGGTCACACACATTAGAGATCTCAATCTGATTAGATGATCGATCAACGATTAAGAATCATTTTAGGATTAAATATTCGATATGATTGATGCTTGACCTAGTACAAGTGTTATAGAAGGATCGATTAGCAATTGGATTGCTAATTGATTGAGCAATTGGACTGAGATCAAGTTTAATTGAATGTGATTCAATTAGATTTGATTTGGCCTTAATTGGATTAAGTCCAATTGATTTATTGAATAAGCCAATTGTAAGGAACAATAATTCTCAGTTGAATTAGGACTTGAGCACACCTAATTATTAATTTAATTAAAAAATTAAATTAGAATCAAATTAGATTTAATCTAATATAATTGGATTTGGAACACTATTAATTAAGTTGCATCAAGATCTATTTTGATTGGGCAAAGATTTGGTTTGACTAGTCAAAACATGAAGTCCTAGTTAGGACTAGGACTCCTTCCTTGCGCTACCTTTCCTTTCTTCATGCCTTTTCCATGGATTTTTTTATGGAAAATTTGATTTCTAGAAAGGTTCCATGCCCATCCTTGCCTTCATATCCTTCTTAGATGGTTTGTGGATTTGGATTTGATCAAAACTAAGAAGTAGTGATGATCTAGACTCTATTTAATAGAATTTGGATAAATCCAAAACTCTTATCCATTATGGTGCTAATTAATCTAATTCTTTTAAAAAAATTTTATGGAAGAAAAAGAATTTAATCATGCACCAAATATCTAGATTCCATGCCAAAAATGTTTGAGGAGGCACCCAAGAGTTAAGCGTGAAGGACATAGTGTAGGATTTTGGGCATGCTTTTTAAAACTTTTTTGAATTTTATTGCAGTGAAAGCAAAAAAATTAATCTAATATTAATTTAGATATGCATTGATGTAATCAATAACCCTACACTAGGATCTAGACATGCTAATATAAATTAAAAAAATAAGATGCATTCAATCAGCAAATCGTATTTGCTGATCGATTCGTGTGCAGGACATGATAACTATGTGTGGGTAGATGATCTCCATGATCTGAATCTACTGGAAGAATCCCTCACATCATGCTGCAGCCACACACATGTCTGACCTCTATGGTGAGTCCACATGGAGCTTCAGATCCCAACCAGCTCCATCAGAGTACTAGCTCCTTGTTGGAGCCTTCGATGGCCGATCTTCATCGATCTGATCAACGATCTTCTTCTTGATCTTCCATGTTGCCTAGCTAGACAACCCAGGAGGGGGCGGGGAATTGGGTTTTTAAAAATTTTAATGAACTCAGTGAAAGATGTGCAGCTAAAGCTAAAAAACTATGCAAGATAAAATAATAGAAAGAAGGACTGACACACACAAGTAGAAACACACACAAATGTAGTGAATTTATAGTGGTTCGGTGCACCTCCAACACCTACGTCCACTCCCCAAGCAACTTCTTGAAAATTTTTACTATAATCATCTCATTATAGTGTGTTGTTTTCATTGGGCTCACAAATAAATCCAATTGATTTTAACATAGGTCAACCAATCAAAACCTTTACAAGCCTTCAACCTAAGGCTCTCCTAAATTTAACTAAGTTTACTACAAGAGAATCCCCTTTTAGTATTAGCCCCAGCTAGTATAGTTACAAATAGATTGAAAGAAAAGCAAATACAACTAAGAACGACCCTATTTTCTGGTCGGATTGTTGTCGTTGGAGCTTTAGTTTAGGAAGCCTTGAATGCTGGCAATGAATTCTTCTCTTCCTTCTTTGAATGAGCTTTAATAATCTCAAGAAAAAATTGATTGGAAGTAGGTAAGCCTTCTTGTAGATGGGAAAAATTGTAAGCTTACTATTTCATTTCTATTCTCTATGTTTTTTGGGCTTGAATAGTATTTTCCTTTTATATTACCCTTTTTCTTAATCATTTTCAAGGAGCTCCAATTGATATGACATGGATTTTGATCAAATAGTACTATTGGAGGATTAAAATATCCATTAGAAAATGGTTCTGGGTGAAGATTCTGGCTTTAGGCTGGCTCGAGCAAAGATTCTTTGCAACATAATGTTTTGTCCTACTAAGACAGCTGGCTCGATTTTATGTCGGGCTGGCTCGATCAGCAGTTCACAAAAATCAAGTTTCTATCATCCTGAGATAGTAAGCTCGGCTAGGCATCGGGTCAGCTTGATCAGCAAGTTTTTAAAACTGATCTTCTGCCTTTCTGAGATAGTCGACTTGGTTCCAAATTGGGACAGCTCGATTGTGTCACAAGACAAAGAGTTAATTGCATGTCGTGTCAGAGTTGGCTCAAATCAAAACTAGATTAGCTCGGCTTTTGAGGAGGGATTCTTCTTCTTACTTTAAAAATATTTCAAGGACTGCTTCAAATAACTTGAAGGAACTTCATTTGATTATGAAATCTTTTAATGATCTTTTCTTTCTACAAAAAATAGACTTTGACATTCTTGAAAAGTATTAGTATTAAGGTTATATTCTAATATTTTGTAATCATCAAAATCATTTCTTGTGGCAACAATCTTCCCTCTTTTGATGATGACAAAATATTGAGCATATCAAAGTACAAATATATTATGGATTTAAAGAGATATATAATGAGATATTGTAAATTTCAATATGCATAAGTAATTTTGATAATTCAGAATGTACAAACATTAGAAGGGATGGATTCTTTACAAAGTTAAGATATATAGCAGCTTACATTAGCTCTCCCTTAATAAATGCATTTTATCCATGGTAATCTTTAATTTAATTAAGGACAATTAATTGAATAGAGATCTAATTTATATGCTCAAGTATTTCTTCTCCCCCTTTTTGTCAATCATTAAAAAAGAATACGCAGAATAGTAACATTACAAACATTACAAACATTGCAAGCAAAGTTTTCATTAAAAGATGATGTTGATTACAAATTTGTACTGTTTACAAAAAGAGATAACCAAACAATACATCAGTAGAGTTCAAGCCAAAATCAAAAGGTCTAGAATATAACAAAAAGACTAGATTTTGGTCCAAGATGATTATTCCTCATTTGAGGAAGAAAATTCAATGATGGGACCAGAAGTAGAGGTGGAGGGTGCAGATGGCTTGCTCCGGATTCTTGCAAATGGTCTAGGGCTAGCAGTGGAAAAACTAGTGCCAGGTCTTACAGTGGCACTGAAGGAGGGTCTAATAGTAGAGGACTAAGGCTGGCTAGGAGAGGGTCTAGACTAAAATAAAGGAGAAATTTGAGAGGCCAGAACATCTAATTTCTGATTAAATCTTTGAAGTACTGAAATCATAATTTCTGTGCCGCCTTACTGAGTGATGATAAGTTCTTCAACCCTTCTAGTAATCTTAGCCACTTCTCCAGTTAGTACCTCAATCTGTCCAGAAGGTTTATTATTTTGTTTTTCCAAAATTTTGAGCCTTTGAGATAAATTTGTTATTTGTTGACTGATCATTTCAATTTGTCCCTCAGATGAAATTCTCTATGTTAGATATATGTGCCCTAGAAGCCAGAATTGGCTGACACTTGTAATACACTTCTAGGGGCAAAATTGTAATTTTGAATATAATTAATGAAATGGGTTATTTTCTATCACACCTGTGTATTTAGTGTCTGTGATACATCCTTTGAGTTAATGGTAATTATAATTCATATTTTCAAGAGTTGAAAATTTAAGACATGAATAATCATTATTAACTCATAAACAGCTCCCGACCATAGGATCATCACGAGGATGGTGATTGATCCGGAAGGTTGGTGTACGATCGCTTCTCTTTAGTAGATGAGTCTTGAGTCTACAGTGTGGAGACACCGGAGCAAGAGTACAGGTACTCGTTAGAGAACGAGGGCACTGAGCGTGACCACCTCGAGTAGTCATTAGGGAAGTCTACCTTCTCGTCAATGACTGACTCGATGCTGCAGTAGTGTGTCTGGTTCTTTGACCTGAGATGCATCGGCAGTTCACCTTGAGGGTGTTATAGTTTGACTACACCATTACTCGGTCTCCTAGCCATATGGAACCCTGAGGTGTATGTTGGCTATAGCATGTTCATTGTAGGAACTGGATTGCATCAAGATGGAATCTATCTACCTCGGTGGTAGAGGAGCAGCCCTATGATGAATCATGAGAATCAAGTCCAGAAGCCCATGGCCATGGCAGAGTGAAATAATAGAAAGAGTTTCTATTTAGATTTTCACATTGGACTCGAATCGAATGATTACATCATATGACAGAGACTAGGGTTTGACGAGTTTACCTTAACCCTAATCTGATCGGGGCTCAAGATAGAAGAACTTAATCACACAGGTAGCTGCACCAAGAGGTTCGCATTCAGCTCTGATGGGTTGCCACCATATACTGCTAGGTGTCACTGGTGGATTTTGGGAGCAATTAGAATGATTTAGATGATCGATCATTCTAGCTGTTCGAATCAGAAGAGTTCTGATCCATCGAAAGGAGTTTCGATGATGTCTATGATAGAGATCATGACATATCCCATTACCATACAGAACTGAACCTAACTGGGTCACACAAACAAGGGTTTGAATCTGGTGATCATCAATTGAACTGATCTAGTTCAATTGATCTGAATGAGATTCAATTAGGTTCAAGGAAATCGTGCTAGCACTCGATTGAACCTAACGTTCTTCTTTTACTATCATAAATAAGTTGTCCTGACTGAGCCAAAGGAGTTTGTGCTCAATCAGAGGCCTTCATATGGTCTGACTGGAGGTTGTCCAAGTCAGAAAAGGTTGTCTTATTTGTAAGACATTACCTGCCATTTTTGGTCACCTGCCATTTCTTGTTCTTTGACTTTGGTCAAAAGTCTACCTTTGACTGGTCAAACGTTGACCATTGACCTTTGACTTTTGACCACATGTCATGCACCTATTGGAGAGCTGGTGGGGGCCTGTCCCCCTGCCAGAACCTGGCAAGGAGAAGGGCGCACGCCAAGGGTGGCGTGAGCCCAAGTAGGAGGCGCCTAGGAGTCCTTGTTGGACAAGGACTCGACCTCCCTTTTAGATTCCAATCAGAGTTCTACTAAGAATCTAGTTTGACTGGTCTTAGGCACCCTCTAAGGAGAAATCCAGGGGTCTCTATTCCAACCAATCAGATTTAGATCTGATTTCACAAAGGGTTGTGATTGGTTGAGAGAAAGAGGAGTTGGATCACAAGAGGTCTATAAATAAGACCCTGCGCCCAACCCTAATTCGATGCCAATGCAATTCAATTGAGAAACCCCAAGCCCCAAGGCTGCCTCTCCCCTCCTTCTCCATGCCATAGTCTCTTCTCCCCTTGCTCTCCACGTCCAAAAGTATTTTGGATTTAGGTTGGTGCGATTCAGATCAAGGAAAGGCGATCAAAAGCAAGAAGGCTGCGCTGCTGCAAAAGGACGACTGCAGATCTTCAAAAGAGTTTTGAAGATCCTCCAGATCAGATCCAGATCTAATTTTTGGAGGTGTGATAGAGAAGAAGAGGATCTCCAGATCCAACCCGAGTGGATATCGGTAGAGGCCAGGCGCTTGCATGGCTAAGATCCAGAACCTTCCGCTGCAATCAGGATCATCTAACAGGGTAATAGGATTACCCAAATCAGGTAAATTAAATTTGATTTAATTTATCTTGTTTTATTTTATTTATTAAAATAATAAGAATCAGATCTGAAACATATCAAGATCTGATTGAGATCAAGAGAAAAATTTTTGAAATATATCTCTTGATCTGAATCAGATCTGGACGAACCTGGACCGGGAAATCAGGATTTCCCTTCAACTGGTATCAGAGCCATGGTTCTAAATTATTTAGATCTGATTTTAATTTTATTTTAATTAGAAAATAAAGTGATTTCAGATGTCACATGAGATGTGATCAGATCTGAAATCAGAAAAAAATTAAAATTAAATGATTTGGATCTAAGAACATGAAGATATGCATGACTAGTTCTAGAATAGAATAGTTCTATAGAATAGTTTTGCATGTCTTTGATTTAATCTGATTAAATCATATTTTAGATCTTCTTATTTACTATTTTTTGATATTATAAGTGTTATAATAACATCTGATAAAATAGCAAATAAAAATTATTTAATTTTAAATATCATATGAGATATGATTGATGCATGTCTAGACTAGTTGTAGAATAGTTCTACATAATTGTCTAGATTAGAATTTATTTTGATTAGATCAATTTAAATCTAATTTTTTAGATTATTATGAGATAATTTAGATCTGAAAACATGCATGATTTGATACATGAGATGTATGCAAAATATGCCATTGATTAGATCTAAATTTGTATATGAGATATATGATATAGATCTATAACTGTTTTGTAGTATTTACATGTTCCTGATTAAGGCGTTCCTCTTGGCCGTCCGGTCATAAGAACGAAGAAGGGTTTAAAGGCCCTCTCTTCCCATTCGATGGGGTGTTCTTATGACGTGTAGGGGTGCTGCGTGTTCGTCCTTAATCAGAAACCCAAAACTTACTTTCTGCAAAACCCTAGATCCTGAAACCCTAGGATTTATTGTGCATATTTTGTTTATGAACCCAACTTAATTAAGAATTAAGTTTATGGAATATTAATTAGGTCTAAAATTGAGAATTTCAGATCTAAGACATATTCATAATACTGGGTTCGGGCTTGGGTAGCTCAATTAGGTCTAAGCGGTTGATCAAACCGAATCAAGAGTTGGTTAGATGGGATCAACAATGCTTAAATTGACCAGCCTAATAGGATTAAGTCTGGGTCAAGATCGAGTCACGATCAAGCAAGACCTAATTAGGCTCAGAGGTTAGAGTCTGGATTGTAGGCTAACCCAATTGGTTCTGACTCAACAATTTGGTGTCTAAGGTAAGTTTGGCACAGACGACCGACTGGTTTTTAATTGGAAGCTACTCGACCTGAATGCGTTCTTGTGCGAGTTAACGGCATATTCCTTCCACCGGTCTCACTTACCTGGCCATATCTGTTGACACAGTTCTGATCTGAGGTGGTCAATAATCCGAGCTGAACCCATGCCACTAGGTTAGTCATAATTGTTATGACTAAGCCAAGTCTAGTTTAATGAGACCTGAATCAATTCTCCCTAAGAAAAGATTAAGTCTGAGGTCTTCCACCATTGTAGATGTGCGGGCCCTTCCCGGGGTTGATTGTTCTCGGCTGGATACAGTGGCTCAGTTGCACCAAGGAAGATGCAACCATGTCTATTAGGCATTGGATGCTATGGGCTGGAGGATGAGTTGGGCTCAATATTTCGGATACGGTGAGAGACCCAATTAGGAACCCAGTCTATGCAAATGGTGGGTCTGACTTAACTAAGGAGTGGATCAATATTCCGGATACGGTGAGATTCATGAATTAGAGACCAAGTTTGGGTGCACCATGATTAGAGAATCATTGAACAAGAGTTGTTCACTCATTGGCTAACCCATCACCAATAACTGTTAGGTGAGGTGATGAGTCAGTTGGTGAGACCGCACCACCCACTAGAAATCATCAATCGTGGAGATTTTCGCATCTCTACAGAGGGAGTGTAGGGATCCGAGAAAATAGTGGGAGCTAATTTGTTTAAAAATAAAATCCCTAAACAAATTGGTCAAGTCAAAATTACAGTATCTAACTAGAATCTTTGACTCTCTATAGGAAAATGTCTGCGTCCAACCCACTTGGCACGTATCCTAGACACACATAGACTGACTGGACCCAATTATAAAGATTGGCTCAGGAACTACAAAATTATTTTTGGGTTCAGAGAAGTTAACACATGTTTTGGACCAGGACCCTCCCACCTTACCAGCTCGTCCATCCACTGAACAGAGAGCGTCTCTGGAAAAATGGATTGACGAAGACAATAAGGCCAGATACTACATGTTGGGCTCGATGTCTGATGAGCTCCAGCGCCAACATGAAGATATCGGGACTGCTCGCCAAATGTTGGCTCACCTGCAGGAGATGTTTGGTGAACAGAGTCGCGCAGCCAAATATCAAGTCACAAAATGACTTTTTAAGGCTAAGATGCGTGATGGGCAGTCAGTCCAAGATCACTGTCTGACAATGATCAAGGACATGGAAGAGCTTGAGAAGCTCGGTGTGAAGTTGGACTTGGATCTGCAGAACGATATTATTCTGCAATCCTTGACTGATGCATATGGGCAATTCATCATGAATTACCACATGCATAAACTTCAAAATTCCTTGGCCGAGTTGATGAATATGCTGGTTACCGCTGAGCTTTCTATGAAAGGTTCTAAAGGCTCAGTTCTTGCTATGGAACGGACTTCTTCCAAAAGAAAGTCTTATGGAAAGAAAAAGAAGTCTGTGAAAAAGCAAAAGGTAGGAAGGATCAAAGAAGAAGAAGGCAGAATCCGAAGAAGAAGGTCGATGGCAAAGGAAAGTGTTTCCATTGCAACAGCGACGGCCATTGGAAGCGGAACTGCCCTACTTACCTGGCCACCCTAAAGAACAAGAAGGAAGGTCCTTCTGGAGGTATGCTCGTTATTGAGTCTAACCTTACGGTTTCTTCTGCATCCAGTTGGGTGCTTGACTCTGGTTCTAGTGCTCATCTGTGCACTTCTATGCAGGGTCTTGAGGATAGCAGGAGGCTGAGGGATGGAGATATGATCCTACGCGTCGGTAATGGAGCAAGAGTTGCTGCAGTAGCCATGGGAACATACCCTCTGCGATTACCATCTGGTTTAGACTTAGTTTTAAAAGACTGTTATTATGTGCCTGCAGCTAGCAGGAATTTGATTTCTGTTTCATGCTTAGCACAAGAAGGTTATGTGATCACCTTCTTTAAGGACCATTGTAACATTCTTTATGAAAGAAATAAAATTGCAAATGGTTTCCTTGTTAATGGTCTTTATCAGTTGCATATTGATGTACCTATTTTAACTATCGAGCAAAACGTGAATGCCAAACGACCTAGGGATAGTCCAAACGACAGATATCTATGGCACCTGAGATTAGGTCATATAGCAGAAGATAGGATTAACAAATTGGAGAAAAATGGGCTATTGAGTCCATTGACTTTTGAGTCATATCCAACTTGTGAATCTTGTCTTCAAGGCAAAATGACTAAACTCCCTTTTGTTGGACATGGGGAGAGGGCCACAGATCTCCTTGCCCTAGTACATACTGATGTGTGCGGCCCATTCGATGTGCCGGCTAGAGGCAATTTTGTCTACTTCATTACCTTTATCGATGATCTGTCTAGGTATGGGTATGTGTATCTTATGAGACACAAGTCTGAAGCCTTTTGAAAAGTTCAAAGAATTCAGACATGAAGTAGAAAAATAAATTGAAAAACCCATTAAGGTTCTTCGATCAGATCGAGGAGGTGAATACCTTAGTCCGGAAATTCCTAGACTATCTTAAGGAAAATGGCATAGTCTCTCAATGGACTCCACCAGGAACACCTCAACTCAACGGGGTTTCAGAACGGAGAAATCGGACTCTATTGGATATGGTTCGATCCATGATGAGCTTCACAGACCTCCCAGATTTTCTTTGGGGACATTCATTATTAACTTCAATCTATTTACTGAATAGGGTTCCCTCTAAAATCGTTCCTACCACACCGTATGAGATATGGCACGGTAAGAAACCAAGTCTGAGTCATCTCAGAATTTGGGGTTGTCCGGCTCATGTCAAAAGACAACAAGCGGACAAGTTAGAGTTTAGGTCCTTTAGAGCTCGATTCATAGGATATCCTAAAGAGTCATTAGGATACTATTTCTACATTCCAGAAGACCACAATGTGATTGTGAGTCGACATGCCATATTTCTTGAAAAATAGTTTATTCAAGATAGTGGCATTGGAAAGCAGATTAAGCTTGATGAGAAAGTCTCACAAGTGGAAAGAGCTAAGGACCAAGTGGAACCAAATCAGGTTGAGCCAATAAGAACACTACCTCCTCCACCTCGTAGATCGAAAAGAGTTTCCCATCCCCCTGAAAGATACTTAGGTATTATTTCAGAGGACGTAGAGGAAATGTTCCTCATAGGTAATGGTGCTCATGGTGATGATCCCAAAACCTACAACGAGGCGATATCAGATATCGACTCCGAGAAATGGCTTGAGGCAATGAAGTCAGAGATCGACTCGATGCACTCAAACCAAGTCTGGACCTTGGTAGATCCACCAGAAGGTATAGTACCTATTGGGTGTAAATGGATCTTCAAGAGAAAGATTGGTGCAGATGGAAATGTGGAGACATTCAAGGCTAGACTGGTGGCAAAAGGTTATAGTCAACGTGAAGGCATTGACTATCAGGATACCTTTTCCCGGTAGCTATGCTAAAATCCATCCGCACATTGCTTGCCGTTGCAGCCTATTTCGATTATGAAATATGGCAAATGGACGTGAAAACGGCATTCCTAAATGGATATCTTGAGGAAGATATCTATATGGAACAGCCGCTAGGTTTCACATCCAGTGATACTGATCACAAGGTTTGCAAGCTGCAAAGGTCCATATATGGACTTAAGCAAGCATCTCGGAGCTGGAACACTCGTTTCAATGATGTGATCAAAAAGTTTGGTTTCATCAAAAACGAAGAGGAACCATGTGTTTTCAAAAGGGTCAGTGGGAGCGCTGTTGTCTTCCTCGTATTGTACGTGGATGACATCCTCCTTATTGGGAATGATATTTCCCATGTTGACATCAGTCAAGATGTGGTTGTCCAAGGAATTCTCCATGAAAGACCTAGGTGAAGCATCCTTTATTCTAGGAATTAAGGTCTATAGGGATAGACCGAATAGGATGCTAGGACTTTCACAGAAAATGTACATAGAGGAAGTACTAAAGAGGTTTAGTATGGAAAACTCTAAGAGGGGATTAATACCCTTCAGACATGGTATTCATCTTTCCAAGAAGATGTGCCCCAGCACACCTGAGGAAATAGAACGCATGAGCAAGATCCCTTATGCTTCTGCAATAGGGAGCCTCATGTATGCCATGCTATGTACACGACCTGATATAGCCCATGCTGTGAGTGTCACAAGCAGATATCAGTCAAATCCAGGTGAAGAACACTGGACTTCTGTGAAATGTATCCTTAAGTACTTGAGAAGAACTAAGGATATGATGTTGGTCTTTGGTAACGGAGAACTCCAAGTTCAAGGATACACAGACTCGGACTTCATGTCTGATATAGATGATCGAAAGTCGACATCTGGAAGTCTTGTTTGTGTGCAATGGTGGAGCTGTCAGCTGGAAGAGTTCCAAGCAAACTGTGATAGCAGATTCCACCATGGAAGCAGAATATATAGCTGCATCAGAGGCTGCAAAGGAAGCATTCTGGTACAAGAAGTTTGCTGCAGAAATTGGAGTAATGCCATCAGATGCCATTCCTCTTTACTGCGACAATAATGGCGCCATAGCCCTTGCTAAGGAGTCCGAGGTCTCACCAGAAGTTCCAAGCACATTGAGCGGCGATATCATCTCATCCGCGATTACCTTGAGAAAGGTTACGTTGAGGTCAAGAGAGTCAACTCCACAGATAATGTGGCAGACCCACTTACAAAGCCGTTGGGCCAACAGAAGATCGAAGCCCACCTTGAGAAGATGGGACTTAGACTTGTAGCCAATTGGCTTTAGGACAAGTGGGAGATTGTTAGATATATGTGCCCTAGAAGCCAGAATTGGCTGACACTTGTAATACACTTCTAAGGGGCAAAATTATAATTTTGACTATAATTAATGAAATGGGTTATTTTCTATCACACCTGTGTATTTAGTGTCTGTGATACATCCTTTGAGTTAATGGTAATGATAATTCATATTTTCAAGAGTTGAAAATTTAAGACATGAATAATCATTATTAACTCATAAACAGCTCCCGACCATAGGATCATCACGAGGATGGTGATTGATCTGGAAGGTTGGTGTACGATCGCTTCTCTTTAGTAGATGAGTCTTGAGTCTACGGTGTGGAGACACCGGAGCGAGAGTACAGGTACTCGTTAGAGAACGAGGGCACTGAGCGTGACCACCTCGAGTAGTCATTAGGAAGTCTACCTTCTCATCAATGACTGACTCGATGCTGCAGTAGTGTGTCTGGTTCTTTGACCTGAGATGCATCGGTAGTTCACCTTGAGGGTGTTATAGTTTGACTACACCATTACTCGGTCTCCTAGCCATATGGAACCCTGAGGTGTATGTTGGCTATAGCATGTTCATTGTAGGAACTGGATTGCATCAAGATGGGATCTATCTACCTCGGTGGTAGAGGAGCAGCCCTATGATAATCATGAGAATCAAGTCCTGAAGCCCATGGCCATGGCAGAGTGAAATAATAGAAAGAGTTTCTATTTAGGTTTTCACATTGGACTCGAATCGAATGATTATATCATATGACAGAGACTAGGGTTTGACGAGTTTACCTTAACCCTAATCTGATCGGGGCTCAAGATAGAAGAACTTAATCACACAGGTAGCTGCACCAAGAGGTTCACATTCAGCTCTGATGGGTTGCCACCATATACTGCTAGGTGTCACTGGTGGATTTTGGGAGCAATTAGAATGATTTAGATGATCGATCATTCTAGCTGTTCGAATCAGAAGAGTTCTGATCCATCGAAAGGAGTTTCGATGATGTCTATGATAGAGATCATGACATATCCCATTACCATACAGAACTGAACCTAACTGGGTCACACAAACAAGGGTTTGAATCTGGTGATCATCAATTGAACTGATCTAGTTCAATTGATCTGAATGAGATTCAATTAGGTTCAAGGAAATCGTGCTAGCACTCGATTGAACCTAACGTTCTTCTTTTACTATCATAAATAAGTTGTCCTGACTGAGCCAAAGGAGTTTGTGCTCGAATCAGAGGCCTTCATATGGTCTGACTGGAGGTTGTCCAAGTCAGAATAGGTTGTCTTATTTGTAAGACATTACCTGCCATTTTTGGTCACCTGCCATTTCTTGTTCTTTGACTTTGGTCAAAAGTCTACCTTTGACTGGTCAAACATTGACCATTGACCCTTTGACTTTTGACCACATGTCATGCACCTATTGGAGAGCTGGTGGGGGCCTGTCCCCCTGCCAGAAACCTGGCAAGGAGAAGGGCGCACGCCAAGGGTGGCGTGAGCCCAAGTAGGAGGCGCCTAGGAGTCCTTGTTGGACAAGGACTCCACCTCCCTTTTGGATTCCAATCAGAGTTCTACTAAGAATCCAGTTTGACTGGTCTTAGGCACCCTCTAAGGAGGAATCCAGGGGTCTCTATTCCAACCAATCAGATTTAGATCTGATTTCACAAAGGGTTGTGATTGGTTGAGAGGAAGAGGAGTTGGATCACAAGAGGTCTATAAATAAGACCCTGCGCCCAACCCTAATTCGATGCGAATGCAATTCAATTGAGAAACTCCATGCCCCAAGGCTGCCTCTCCCCTCCTTCTCCACACCATAGTCTCTTCTCCCCTTGCTCTCCACGTCCAAAAGTGTTTTGGATTTAAGTTGGTGCGATTCAGATCAAGGAAAGGCGATCAAAAGCAAGAAGGCTGCGCTGCTGCAAAAGGACGACTGCAGATCTTCAAAAGAGTTTTGAAGATCCTCCAGATCAGATCCAGATCTGATTTTTGGAGGTGTGATAGAGAAGAAGAGGATCTCTAGATCCAACCCAAGTGGATACCGGTAGAGGCCAGGCGCTTGCATGGCTAAGATCCAGAACCTTCCGCTGCAATCAGGATCATCTACAGGGTAATAGGATTACCCAAATCAGGTAAATTAAATTTGATTTAATTTATCTTGTTTTATTTTATTTATTAAAATAATAAGAATCAGATCTGAAACATATCAAGATCTGATTGAGATCAAGAGAAAATTTTTAAAATATATCTCTTGATCTAATCAGATCTGGACGAACCTAGACCGGGAAATCAGGATTTCCCTTCACTCTATTCTTCTAAACTTTTAGTGAATTGGAGTTTGAGGTCAAAAAACATATGATCCAATTTCTTGGAGATCGATCCCACAACCTATTCTACAAAACTATCAATTGAGAGACTCGAAAAAGCTGTAAGTGTGCAAGGAGAGGTTGGATGATGTTCTCCAGCAACTGATCCTAGTGTTGGTCTGGGTACAAGGGATGATGGAGGACCTACAGGTGCTGGAGAGGAAGGCCTAGCTAAATTTGAAGAAGAGGAGGAGGATTCTAATACATGAGGATGTACTTCTTCACCTTCTCTAATCCAAACACCATTTTTCTTCTTGAATTTCATCCAATGCAAAGTTTGAATTGTGTAGTAATCAATGTGAGTGAGAGAGTTAGAAATTTCTCCTTCCAAGTCAATACCTACTTCGAATGAATAGGAGAGTAAAAACCATTCCATAAGGCAAGCAGGCCTTTCCTTTTGATCTCCCAATAGCACTTTTAATCTATTCCATCATCATGAAAGGCAAGTTCAATGAAGTTCCTTCTACTATGTAACTTATTACAGCCAAATCTTTTGAGAATAGCCAGTCAAACCTACCGATTCTTGGGAAGAATATTCTGCAAATCATACTATGAAGAAGCTTGAATTCGACCAGGAGAATGTTTGCATTGTGAATGTCCTAATGGTTTATATTGTCTCTTCCAGGAAGTCTCTTTAGACCTTCAAAATCATTCTGAAGATTGAGAACACAAATTCCACCATGTGGCATTTGAAGAAGGTGTCCTAATCTTCTTTGATCTAGGATAATTTCCTTTCCCTTAACCTTTGACTAGAGGGAATTAGCACCAACCCTCAGATTTTCAAAATATTCTCTAACTAATTATGGATAGGTGGGTATATCCAAAGAGCAAATTTTTTCCCACCCTTGCTATCAAATCCATGACTCAATCCAAAAATCTTCTTCATTTAGGAACTCGAAACTAATCTTTCTCCCAATCATGACTACTCTAGAAGCCATTAAAGGTCGGTTTGGGGAGGTAGAAGGCACTGAGCTTGTTGTTCCCCTTCTTTTCAAGCGAACATCAGTTGTTCCTCTATGTGGCACTTCTTCAAAACTTTCTCACGAGATTTGGGTGCCATTCTCTTAGATTTTAGGAGATTTGGAGAATGGATTGAGAGGAAAAGAGATTAAGAAGGATTTTGGAGAGGAGCTAGGAAAAGGTTGAGGAGGGGAAAGCTCGGAACGATGAATAGGGCTTTTGGAATGATGATGAATTAAGTAAGAAATTGGGCCCCCGACCATCGAGCAAACTCGATTTTCAATTAAGCCAGCCCGACAGCCGAGCAAGCTTGATGGTACATTCGAGCAGCCTGAGCAAGTAGATTGAGTATTTTTTTATATTAACCAAATTTTTTTAAAATAAGATAATTAATCCATTCAATTAATGAACAAAAATGACAAAGAGACCATCATTCATCTATTAAGGACAGCATATCCCTAATTCACCTCTAATTGCATTAAATTTATCTTCATTCAAGAGTTTTGTAAAGATGTATGCTAGTTGATTTTTAGTTGAAATAAATTTAAGTATGATGTCACCATTTTGAACATCATTTCTAATAAAGTGATGCCTTATTTTAATATGTTTTGTTCTAAAGTGTTGAATGGGATTTTTAGTTAAGTTTATAGTACTTGTGTTATCACATTTTAAAGAAATTTTATTTTGATCAATGCCGTAATCCTTAAGTTGTTGCTTAATCCAAAGAAGTTGAGCACAGCAACTTTTGGCTGCAGTGTACTCGACCTCGACCATGCATAGTGCTACCGAATTTTGTCTTTTGCTGAACCAAGAGATTAAGTTTAACCAAAAAAATTGACATGTACCAGAAGTGCTTTTTCTATCAATCCTATAACCTCCATAATCAGCATCCAAAAAACCTACTAAATTTATTAAAGTTTGCTTAGAGTACCATAATCCTAAGTTTTCTGTTCCAAACAAATATCTTAATATTCTTTTAATAGCAATCATATGAGATTCCTTAGGATCATATTGAAATCTAGCACAAATACAAATACTAAAAAGTATATCGGGTCTACTAGCAGTTAAATATAATAGAGAATCAATTATACCTCTATAAAATTTTTGATTGATACTCTTACCATGTTCATCTTTATCTAATTTGCATGATGGGCTCATGGGTGTGCCAATTTCTTTTGCATTCTCCATTCCAAACTTCTGTAATACTTCTTGTATATACTTGGTTTGGGAAAGAAAATTGCCTTCCTTAGTTTATTTGATTTGAAGCCCAAGGAAAAAGGTTAGTTCTCCCATCATGCTCATCTCATATTTTCCCTACATCAACTTAGCAAATTCTTGGCAAAGATTTTCATTAGTTGAACCAAAAATGATATCATCAACATAAATTTGAACAACTAGCAAATCTGATTTCTTTCCTTTTAAGAACAATGTAGTGTCTATACTTCCCCTAGAAAAGTCATTACTAAGCAAAAATTTACTTAATCTATCATACCAAGCTCTGGGTGCTTTTTTCAACCCATACAGTGCTTTATTAAGTCTAAAAATATTTTCAAAAAAAGATAATTTTCAAAACTTGGTGGTTGCTCTACGTAAACTTCTTTAGCAATAAAATCATTTAGAAATACACTTTTTACATTCATTTGATATAATTTGAAATCCATATAAAAAGCAAAAGAAAGCAATAATCTAATAGCTTCTAACCTAGCTACAGATGCATAAGTTTCATCAAAATCTATTCCTTCTTCTTGATTATATTCTTTAGCTACTAATCTAGCTTTATTTCTTATTACATTAGCATTTTCATCAAGCTTATTTTTGAATACCCATTTAATGCCAATGATAGGATAATTAGATGGTCTATCAACTAGTGTCCATACTTTATTTCTTTCAAATTGATTTAATTTCTCTTGCATGGCAATTAACCAATTTGGATCATTTTCTGCTTCTTCAATTATTTTAGGTTTTATTTAAGGGACAAATGCAAGATAATCATGATGTTCCCTAAAATTGGATCTAGTTTTTACACCTTGAGATGGATCACCAATTATAAGGTCTTTAGGGTGATTATATGCATACCTCTATTCTTTGGGTAGATCTAAATATTTTTTATTCAAACCTTCTTCTTGAATTTCTTCATGCTTATTGTTGTTTGGCTCACTTCCTTCATCATGATTTGGTTTGTCTTTCAAGCTAAGTTCTTTTGTTTCTTTTTCTAAATTTCCTGCATCATCATCAAAAGCTTCTTCCTTCCTTGATGAAAGGTTGTTAGATTCATCAAAGACAACATGTATAGATTCTTCAACAACTAAAGTACATTTATTGAAAACTCTATATACTTTGCTTGATATTGAGTATCTAAGAAAGATACCCTCATCAGATTTAGCATCAAATTTTTTAAATTTATCTTTTACATTATTTAAAATAAAATATTTATATCCAAATACATGAAAATAGTTGATATTAGGTTTTCTACTTTTCCAAAGCTCATGGGGGTTTTCTTAAGAATGGGATGGATTAAAACATGATTTAAAATGTAGCAGGCAATATTTGTGGCTTCAGTCCAAAAATATTTTAGAAGTTTTTCTTCACAAAGCATAGTTGTAGCCATTTCTTCTAAAGTCCTATTCTTTCTCTCTACAACATCATTTTGTTGGGTTGTTCTTGGAGTAAAGAAATTATGTTCTATTCCATTTTCGTTATAGAAAGTTTCAAAGTTTTGATTTTCAAATTCAGTACCATGATCACTTCTAATTTTGATTATTGTTGAGTTCTTTTCATTTAAAATCTTTCTATAAAATTTTGAAAAAGTAGAAAAGCCTCATCTTTATGTGCTAAAAATAGAATCTAAGTAAAACATGAAAAATCATCTATGATCACAAGTCCATATTTTTTTCCTCCTATGCTTGTGGTCCTAGTAGATCCAAATAAGTCCATGCAAATTAATTCTAGAGGTCTAGTGGTTGAAACAATATTTTTGGATTTGAAACTCTTCCTACTTTATTTACCAAGTTGACATGCATCACAAATATGGTCATTTTCAAAATTCAATTTAGGTAAACCTTTAACTAAATCTTTAGCAACCAGTTTTGATAAGGTGTGCATGCTAGCATGTCCTAATCTATGATGCCATAGCTAAGTAGTTTCTTTGATTTTAGTATCTTTAGCAATAAGACATTGGTTACTCTTCATAACCACCTCGTCGAGATCAACCATGTAGATATTCTCACGTCTTTGACTAATGAACATGATACTATTATCAAAGAAACTAGTGACTATGCATAAAGATGATTCAAGTAACTTTGAAATCTTTGTCACATAATTGACTAATGCTTATTAAGTTATGCTTTAAATTATCAACAAGCAAAACATTCTCAATGAAGGTGAAGGGAGTGAGTTTGATTTTACCAATACCAATGATTCTCCCTTTTTCATTGTCATAAAAGGTTACCAATCTTCCATTCTTTTTCTCAAAGATGATGAATTATTCTTTATCACCTGTCATATATCTTGAACAACCGCTATGTAGATACCAAGCTTGTTCATTTTTATTGGCTACAAGATATTCCTGTAAAATAATCAAGTGACTAATTTAGGTACCCAAGTCTTCTTGGGTCTTTTTGGGTTAGCATTTGTGGTTTCCTTAGGAACCCAAACTTTCTTAACTAGATTTTCATTAATTTTTCTTGAATTGCATGCATATGCTTTGTGTCCTATCTTACCATAGCAGAAACAAGTAATGTTTGAAGATGAATATGCAGAAATAAGTAATGTTTGAAGACGAAATGATGATGTTGATGAAGGCT